>JAMXBD010001877.1:0-276892 GCA_024138025.1 Combretum micranthum
TCAAAACAAGAATACCGAACCATTACAAAGTAGATCTACCATTTAAAGAAGCTTTCATGCCAAAAGCTTTACTTCCTCCAACAAAAAGTTGTTTTAAAAAAGACTTTTGGAAAAATTGTTTTATGTTTTCAAAACTCATTTGAGCCTATGAATAATAGATCTATCTTTTGCTAATCATTTCATGTAGGCATTTAAGATCTTATCATTATTTTGTGTTTTGTGCATTAATAGTCTTTAATGCTTTTGTCTTTAGTAAATATTTCCTAGTATAGATCTATGGTTAGATAAGTTAATAAAGTCAAAAAGGAAAACACTTTTCAAAATATGAACTTGTGTAAATTCGGATGACTTTAGAAACCTAGGTTAAAAACACTTTTATCAACTTCTAAACATGTATTTTACAAGAGAAATGAAGCCTATAGGTAATAGATAATGTTTAGGTATATTTTTCATGAGTCTAAAGGAGTTTCTACTAAAGAAAATGTTGGAAACAAGAAATGAAGTCCATAGGAGTTTTGAGTTAAAAGTCATGTAGACCAAATTCGTAATAATGATAGTAGGTTAGAAAACACTGTTTTTCCAACTTCAAAAATGATATTTTCTTAAACAAATGAAGTCCTTAGGATATAGGTATAATAATACTTAAAGCTTAAGTAAAAATATTTTTCCTAAAGGAATCAACTTGAAAATGGACTTTTGTAAATTCGGATTTTTGGAAACCCCCTAGTAGAAGACCCACTTAAAAGTTTATAAATGAAGATTTTATTTAAGAAATAAAGGCCTTAGGATATAACTAATATAAGGGTCAAAATTTCTTTAAACAAAGTGAGTTTTTCTAAAGAAAATCCTTGTAATATGTAGTGTGGTCAAGAGTAGTAAATTCACTTACTAAACTTGGTATGAAATGGTTTCTAAGAAAAGTTATTTTCAAATTCTTTAAAACTAAAAAGTTATAAGAACATAGACTCATTAAAGTTCACATCATGACATTCATGATAGGGAAAATCATTTCCATTGCATTTAGTATCATTTTACACTTAGGAATCTCAAGTGCATTCATGAAAACCGCATTTTCGGAATTTATATTACCGCTGTACAGATCTGATCCCTCAATACCGAGGCTTAGATATTTTCAAAACTTGATTTAAGCTTCATATTTAGAAAGATCTTCCGAAGTAGATAGAAATCGATATAAAATTTGCGAGATTCCGAGTTAAAATGACCAAGTTATGGCCGTTTTAAGTTGGAATTCCCGCTTAGGACGCGAATTACGAATTTGATAAGTTCGTATGAAGTCGATAGATTAGTTTGAGTTGAAATACTGATTAGAGTATTTCTTCCTTTTTAGGTTATCTCGAGTTCGACGATTCCCTACCACCGATTATTATTACTAGAAGACCGGTGATCCAATGGCCGAGTGAGTTTTCTCCTTGTTTTGTCACCTTGATTGTGCTTGTAATTAGTCGCATTAGAATTTTAGGAACAAGATAAAAATTGATGAATGGGGATGGATATATGATGAGACTGTGATGAATGTATGCCAAGGAATACTAAACATATCGAAACCACGATTTGATTGGATAACTGCACGGTTCATATTATTTATGTGTATGATAATTGCCTGTCACTCTAAAGAATGTATAAATATCTTGACCTAAGCAAAAAGTAGATTGATCATGCATCGCATCAGACATATTGCATTTGGTAGCGTGCTACTCCTACGCAGGTCGATCGGTATGGTCCGAGGACTCGTTTAAGTACGGAACCCGGTGCCAGAGCTCATTCTCGGTACTAAGGCGCATGTGGATGCATCCTTGTATGAGCCTAGCCGAGTCGAGTGCTAAGAGCCAGGGCTTGGGGACTAGCAGCGGTCGTGTAGACTCAATACCATTCCTAACCCAAGATACGGAGGGCGTAAATCCGTTCTGTGTGTGGGTTCCGATTACCCATGCATAATTGCTTGCTCACGTTGTTCATCATAGCATATGATTGATTAATAACTTGTTTGTTATGGTACGGAATTAAGGAATTCTCACTAAGCTAGTGTAGCTTATACCCAATAGTTGTTTAAATGACAGGTTATTCCAAGAATGTTAATGGGGACCAAGATGGTAGAAGTCGAGAATGACTTCGGATTCCGGCAAGATATAAGAATGCTTGAAGTTTTTTGGCTAAGCTTTACGATTTGCTTTGTAATAGTTTTATGTAGTGAAGTCTTGGATGAATGTAATTGAAGTTTGATGAACTGTATTTTGAAGTATAGTGTTTTGTATTGGAGTATAGTGGATTGTATTTCCTTTACATTGTCACTCAATTGTATCAACATAAAATGTATCATTCCGATTTGTCTCCTTTATGTGTTAGACGCCTTGTACATAGTATGGAAGCCTTCGCGTGACTGAGGTGGTCATTCTTAGGCTTTAATATTGTGTACGGCGGACTGCCACGTTTAGGGTACCCTTCGGGGCGTGACAACAACTATGTAACACATATAACATCTATGGTCTTCTTGTAGGTAACTTATTCACTTCAATAGTATTATGCCTTCTCTGCTTCATCAGTACACAAAATTTCCCCATCATTGATACAGTCTACGATGGAAGCCATAATACTATTGAAGTAGGTATAAATAGCTTGTAGATCGTAAAATCAACACTAACTAATTTTTGTCTCATTTTCCCAGGTAACTATTCACTACTGCTTCTACCTCATCATAATCGTTTGGGTAGATAGAATTCGCCCTCGAATAAACTTGCCAATAAATGGCCTTGCAACCTATTCATCACTCTCATAAATGTTTTGGCTGCATTGGACAATCTAAATGGCATAACCAGCCACTCATACAACCCCTCTTGTGTCTTGAAGGTTGTCTTCCACTCATCACCAACTCGAATAAGAATTTTGTGATACCCACTCTCTCAAATCTAGCTTTAAAGAATACCTTAACACCACTCATTCAATCAAGTAATTCATCTAACCATGGTAAAAATGATACTTAATAATGGTTTTATTAATTGGTCGATTGTCTACATACAACACAAGGACCATCCTTCTTAAGAGTCAAAAAAGCTGGAACCGTTCATGGACTCAAACTCTCTAGAATAAAACCTTTATCAGTAACTCTTCAACTTACCTCTTCAACTCCTCATGCTTTATCGAATTCTTCAACTCCTCATGCTTTATCGAATTCATTCAATAATGTGACTTTTCGGAAGGGCTGCACTAGACTCAAAAATCAATCTGGTGCGAATGTCACACAGTGGTGGTAATCCACCTGACAACTCATTAGGAAATACATCCCATAACTCCTCTATAACCAAAACTACCATTTCAGGTACTTCTATCTCCCTTTCAACCTCCTTATCCATTAGAGAAAGACAACATCATAATCTTACATCTCTTCTTAGCCAACTAATCCAAGGATTCCTCTAGATGGAAGCTGTCAAGGAATTCTAGTATCTCTATCCTTATACCAAATTCCCAATACCTCTGGTCTTCCTCAACACGAGGCTTACCATGCCGTGCAATACTTCATCATACTACTCATCTTCCTCAAGTAAGGAGCCATCCTCTATCTCATCAGGATCTAACATCGGATTAAGATTCCTTCTATGCCTAGGGTTAACATACCTCTGTTTCCCAATAGTGAGCCCATCCTCTTTGCCAGTTGATCTACAACCACATCCAACCAATGTTTTAGGACAAATACAATGCCATGGACGAGATTTAAAATAAAATTGTCTATAAAAAGTTATAACGAAAACAAAACTTTCGAAAAATATAAAAACTATAATGTTTTAGGGGCTAAATGAAGGAATTTGTCCTAAAATTGACATATCACACCACCAAAAGTGGTGACTTCTTCTTCTTGGCTCATTTTCTTTGAAATAAGGCCATAAGATTACAAAGCTGACTAATCACTTTCTATCCCATTTTACCATGTAATTGTTTGACACTACTTCCACGCCATCACACTATTGATACCAAATAAGGGACTACAAACTAAGGTGTTTACTTTAGTTTGGTCAGGATATACATAAAAAGAAGAAGAGTTTTTTCAAAGTGGATTAAAAAAAAGAAAATATTAAAATATTTTAATGGATCTGATTATATTAGTTGTTATAAGTATTTCAAGTTTTAAAATACCAAAATAAGAATGGTTATGCATCTGATTGCAACAGCTAAGAGACTTAATCATGAATTTATGTGAAAACTAATTTATTTTCTCTATTCTCCCCTTGCACCCATCTTAGTACAATTGTTCTTTATCGCTCAAAAGTGAGATAAGTAGAATTGTTGTGAATGCCAAAAATTGATATTAAATATGAAACATTATCCAAATTCTATTTTTTTTTTTTTTTAACCTCATCGTTAAGCTAAACAATAAAATTCAGTGGTCTTCTCATTGACCATCTTCACACTCATCATATTATAGTTCTATTAAAATTGATTCCTTAAATAATCTTTGTCTCTTTTCATATACCTAGCTATGTACCTAACCTTTATTTTTTTTTCTATTTCTTGATAGTTCTTGAGACGGAAGTGAGTTTATATCCATAATAATCTAATGTAAATTCTTTGCGGAGATGACCAAAAAGGAAAAAAGAAATTCTTTGTGGGAGTATAAACAACATTGTTGTAATTCTTCAATAGCCTCCCCACAACTACATGGCAATCATCATGAAAGCAACATTGCATAGTTTAAAATCCTCGTAAGCAGTGCCTATAAAAAATTATTATGGTAAAATGAAATTGAATAAGACTGGAAAGTAATAGAAATTCCTTATTTTATAATTAGGGGTATTTTCGAAACAAAACATTTTTTTTATCAGGATAGCCATTCCTTTAGTAAGAGAAGGAATGGAGATTCCTTATCTATTTTGCATTACATAAAATACTCATTATTTGATAAAATTTTTCATAAACCAAATAAAGGAATAGATACTTTGTGGGAATAAAGCTGGTGTACTGATTCCGTTCCATTTAACCAATATAGTGTTAGTATCCGTTCTATTACTCTAAATAGCTCAACTTAATGAAGTAACTTATATGGATAAGGACAAAACACAACTTCTCATGCCAAAATCAAATTTGAATGGTTATCAACAATAAGTACGTGATAGCAATGGGCTTTTTGAACCATATAGGATGTGTGAAAATTATTCTCCATCAAAACCAATCATAACCTACACAAGCAACACAAATAATAATCAATAATCACTAATCAAAATCCAAAATTTCTATATATCTATGTAACACTTGACCTTGTTAACTCTTTATTTGATAAGAAGATGAAAACACACTTAAAACAACAGTTTAACTCAAACTTGAGTCACGACCCACATGAAACATTGAATCAAGCTTTGATAACAAATGATGTGAATCCATCTTGGTTCAATACTAACTATTAATGGATATTAAATCTAGGGTTTTCAATACTAAAACATAATAAAAGATGGAATATTTATTTGTTTTGAGGGTTTTTATAAACTTAATAAAAAAAAATATGAATAAAATATCAATATTTGATATTGCATACAAATATTAAAACCTAACTGATTATTGGTTCAATTATTAAATCAGGATTACTTATAACCTATAAAATACATATGGATAATAAAAAATATCTAATATGACACATAGAAACTCAATCAGCAAGTTTACCACTACTTATTTATTTATTTTTGGCCAAAAGTCTACTACTACTTAACTAGATCAATAAGAACACCCATAAACAAAGAAAGATAAACGCATCTCATTCCATTCAAAGAAACCTCAAAAGGCTTAAAATATTCAAATCAATTGACCCATTATTCGATAATTGTGAATTGACCATCTAAGAGACCTTTGTATAGACTCACACAAACCTAGCATCTAGTAACATGAAAAAAAGAGGAAATAATTATATAGAAAATATGTCTTAATTAATTTCCTAATTGATGCGGATATAGACAACAAAAGAAACCAACAAATATAAAAAATATTCCTAATAAATGACAAGAAAAAAAAAATCCTCCCTCTATCAAAGATTTGTCAAGAGATTTTATACTAGAGGTTCATAAAAAAAAGTTCATAAAGAATTAAGAGTAAAAGACAAATAAAAGAGTTTATATAAATGATGTTTGATGCAAAAGGTTATATGGTTCTAAGTGTTTTTAGCGTAGTCCGAGTAAAGGACAATATACAGAGAGGATTTGCCTCAAACGATTGGCTTATGATGTCACCCCAAACATAGGTTAAGCATCAACGAATTTGCAATCTTGGGTTAACAACAATGACTTTGCATACAAATAAATATGATTCAAAGGAAACTGAGATTTAGATCTAAAAAATATGCAGAAAACTTTAGATGACTATCAATCTGATGTTGAAAATGGTTAGAATGAGAAGTGCCTTGATGTATTTGAAAATGTGCTTGGTAGCCTTTTGTCATACCTCAAGGGTACCCTAGTAGTAGTAAACAAGTCACACTTGAATACCATCACTAGATTACCTTCAGAGAATGACAGGTTTTCAAAACAATAGAATCTTTTAGTTGCTTGATAAGAAATAACAAATACATGAAAGAAATAATTTAGTGAATAAACATTACAAGACTATTACAAACCATATAGTCTTACTGTAGTACATAACTAGATAATCTATTCTAATAGTACATAACCATTAAACTAAAATATAACCGTAGACTTCCAGCTCCTAAGCTCTTACCGGAGCCATACTCCTGGAAGTGACTACCCAGGGTCATAAAGTAAACCTGAAAGACTGTTGGAGTATGAGCGAAACCACAGCTCAACGAATAACCAGACATACCATACATCACATAAGTTATTATCAAATCATATGTAATGTAAGCACTCATTCATATGTACAGATACAAGTTTGGATGATCTAGAATCCATACAAGAAAAAGATTTACGCCCTCTTTTTAAGGGTTGAAGAACCATACTCCATGACCCACCTGCCCAGGAGAGACTAAGTACATAGGAGAATCAACGATTTTTCGTTTTAGGGTTATCACTTTGAATATAATCAATTAAACTGACCATCTCCTGCAATCCCCTTAGAAACTCCCTAAGTATTAATCATTTCAAAGCGATACTACGGACGGCGTTCTTCGGTGCCACTTAGTTCCCGTAGAATCGACAGACCAAAGAATACCTTGGAAGGACTAACACATTAGAACAACCAAGCATAAACAGAGATCCGAAATATTAATACGTAGCAGGCTGTCCCCCTAATATATATGCAATAATGCAATTCGTGCAATGCATGATCAGATTATTTTGTTAAGCCAGAAATTCTTAATCAATTTCACGGTGACCATACATTACACACAATCATCATTATACTACTTTACAACATCAAATCATTGCATTATCGCTTTTGTAAGGATATCTTAACAATCATACACTCAAACCACAACATACTTTCAATGAAAAACCGTTTAATTATCTTTGCATTACATATTCAACTACTTACAAGCACAAACAGTATAATATGACTGAATTACTCACCTGCTCATACTGACTCAGTCGTAATAATCAGCTGGTAGATCCTCTAGCGTATCAAAGTCACCTATTAAGATAAATAAAGTATTCATCAATATAGATTAACTAAATTCCTATATGTAATTAGTGTCATAGACTCGATTTTTATCAAGGTTTTGGCAATGACTAATACTGATTCTATGTTATTCTATATTGACTCAATATAGAAAATTATATTTATTTATTATTACTCAGTGTTGTCGGGTTTCTCCTATTTTATCTCGCATAATTATTTCATTATTTTTAGGAGTCACATTACTAAAAAATTTAACTTATTTCAATTTCCATTCTTACCTATTTTATCTATTTAGAACAAATATTTTACTAATACTAACTCTTATTAGCACTAAATATTTGTCTTAAATTCTAGGGTTTTTAAAAATTATTAGATATTAATCTAAATATGCTTGAATACTTGTATTTACTTAACTATGTAATAAATTCTATATTGTTATATATATATATAATATACTCAGTATATGTATTGCATATATGTATATATGTATATACTGTTTGTTTCAAAACAAGCTTTCGTTGAAGAACTTTCACTGTACGCTGGCTCAAGGCCGCCGGCTTTCAAACCTAGGTGCCGGTGTAAACTTGATTTCGAGAATTATTTCATATTGGTGCACGGCTTTGAAAGCTGTTGGCTTTCAACGTACGCCGGCTCTACGCCATCGGCGTAAATCTCCAGGTAGCCGGCTTACATTCATTTTTATGTGAAAATTATTTCTACGTAGCTTCTGATCAGTGTAAGCCATTTTTAAGCCGCTGGCCTATCCATGTAAGCCGCCGAAGTTGAGCGATTATACTGCCGGCTTTGAGACAGTGTTGGTACTGTTCATCATCTTCCTCACTGATCCGATTCAATTTTGTTAAATTTCTCAAGTTAAAAACATTACTAAACCGTTTGTAATGTTTATATATCTTATACATATTCAAACAACAACTCTTAACACTTCTATATACATATATATTTAGATCTCGATTCTTACTAAAACATAGTTAGGTTTTCGGATTGTTACCTCGTTGAGCTCGTTCGATGAAATTTGAAGCTTGTAGTTGTGTTTATTACGTTCCTAAGATTATTAGAAGTCAGTTATAAAGCTTAGATTTGAAAGAAAATTATTTGAATCACATCAACTTACCTTTGAACTCGTATTCAAGGGTTTTTAGTATTGTTTTTTCCTTTTATCCGAGCTTGAATGTTTTATTCAGTTTGATTTTTGTTTCCAGGTGGTTTTAGTTGCTAATTGAAAGTGGATTCGTTCTAGAAATTTAAGAGATAATGTATTTTGTTTGTTTCTTCATTAAGGTCATTAAACACACATATATATAGAAGGAGAAGAAGAATGAAGTTGCGGCTGTTTTCCTCCGAATTCTCCTCTGATTTTGGCTGCATTTCATCTTTTATTTTCATGTTAATTAATGAGAGGTTTAGTTGTCATCTTTTGGTTGGTTACTGGGATTGATTTGGTTGACTATGGAGTGCATTATTGATCCAAAAAATCCAGCTCCCTTCTTCTTCCTTAGCTTTCCACCGAATTTTGCACCGAAAACACATATATATATACTAATTAATTAATTAAGTTTTAAGATAATTTAACGAGTTATACGGGTACAAATTAGCTAATATGTGGGAGTTTTTGTACAAAAATATGTTTATAGGAATATACAAAACATTTAGATTATCAAATAATATAATTTTTAGTTTTATATATACGTGGTTAACTAATCGTATAATTTTATCTCCCACGATTAAAATTTCTTAAGCTCATTAGGTCAATTTTTGTTTTAGGCTTCAATAGCTTAAGAAAACTCAAATTAGAACAATAGCGTGATTCGATTATTTATTTGGAGTTTAGATTTTGAGTTATTCAACAGTTTATATTTTCGTTGTGTATTTATAATCCTAACGGTTTATCTTTGGATCATCGTTTTCTGTCTATAAGCATAAATAATTGTTTACTTAGTATATACTTAATACGGAAACTAAACTATATATATCTTTAGTTTTGATACTTAACGTGAAATCTTATTAGTAGCATTTAATTTTAACTAGAAATCTTGAATTTAGAGTTTAATTCAAATCTAAGCTCATTACTACTTTGTTCTAATCTCGAATCATTATCGAGATAAAAAAACAATCATTTAATCTCTATATTTAACTTTTTCTATTTAAATCTATTTGTATATCAGGTTTTGGGTTTAGATTTTAGATTTTCTTTTAATCATATCTTGAATTATTCATTCAAGATACAAAATCTCATTTTTGGTATTAGTTAGGGTTTAAGAAATTCTTCATTCACTTTCTAAATCCTTTAACTAACTAAATTTCTTAATCCTGATCTATTCTTAAACTTTAATTAAAATCTAAATCTATTATCTAGTTCACACATTCTACTTTGGAATCATATACTAGAGTGGAAAATTTCCGGGGTTTACACCTTTATAAGTGAAAAGAAAGCCTTGCAAATGGAATGAATTAGCTATGCCAAACAATAAGATCGAATTTGACTAACTTATGAAAGCATTAAGTGGTTTATAAGATGCAAAAGTAGCTAGCAAGAGAATGGTGAGGAAACATTTATTGCTTAGATTGATTAGCTTTTTGGGAAGGGAAAATATATATTAACATGACAATCTTGAATCAACTATCTAAATTATGGTGATTTCCCTTTTTTATCGAATGACTTCAAGTAGAAGTTTCTGTATCAACAAGCCTTTAAAAATAAATTCTACAATGGTGCAAGTTTGAAACTTATTTCCAAGGAGGATGTGCTTTCATATGGATATATGTGTCTTTCCTTACATTAAATATATAAATGGAAGGCGTGGGATAAGGCAACATAAGCACCTTTACTTTCACATTTTGGTACTTTAGTGTCTATAGTTTCACTTTTTGCAATTTAATATTCTTACTTTGAAATAACATTTAAGTTAGTGTCTTAACCTTTACAATGTAGTGCTCTTCATTACTTAAAATGAAGTTTAGTTTAATGTCTCATGATTAAGGTTGATAATTCTGAACATGGTGCCATAAATACATACATATATATATATATATATTATATGATTAGGAATACTGTTATAAGATGAACAATGGCAAAAATGAAAAATGATAAAGCACACACACGATTTACGTGGAAAACCCAAGTAGGGAAAATCACGGGCAGAGGAGAGAGAATTCACTATATGCCTATAATGGAGTACAAAAGAGAGATTAACAAAATACAAATCAAAACTCTCTCATTTTCTCATTCTCATACAAACCTTAACAAAACATATATTTATATGTGTATATAGCTAGCCGACAATAAATGCCAAAATTATGTCTCTTAAATGTATAATGAATGAATAATAAATGTATAGTCAAGTATTCATTCATTATACAAATACCAAAATTATGACTCTTAAATGTATAGTGAATGAATAATAAATGTATAGTCAAATGTTCATTCATTATACATTTGACTACGAAAAACGACTCACAAATTCCAACAATCTTCATTCATTATACAAATATCAAAATTATGACTCTTAAATGTATAATGAATGAATAATAAATGTATAATCAAATATTCACTCATTATATATTTGGCTACGAAAAACGTGTTATTGTAAACCCCCGAATTTTTCAAGAATGGTTTTAGAATACCAAATCAAAACCCTAAAGATTGACCTAGGTTGAAACAGAAACTTATACAATTTCGATCATGGGATTTCATTAGAGAATCTTTAAAAACAAAAATAGAAAAAAATAATCATTCGATTCAAAAATCCAAGCATGTGAAGGTCCATCTATCTGATCCCTAATATAAACCCCTTAATTTCTAGGGTAAAGTTGGATTAAACCCTAACCCTAGTCAAACCGGAGTTTCAAAAGTCAACAAATATCAAGATAATCAAACAATTTCAACTCCGGCAATCCCGCGCTCTCAAACTCTAGAAAATGGAATTGAGTTAATGGCTTATTATAGTTCATAATAATATAAGGAAGTATAAAAATACCAGATTCGCCTAATTCTAGTGTCTTTCAGATCCAAACGGGATCAGTTTTCGAAAACCGTACTTGGGAACACTGGACTGTGAAAATATTCCGATAACACCAAAAGACACGTAATTATATAAGGATTTCAAAAATATCAGTTTCACAATTTTTCGGTAACTAAAAATATCAAATATAGCTCGTTTACGCTATTTTATTACTACGAGTACTTTATTTGTCTAGTTTATTATTCATAATACTTCCTACTATTCATTACTATTTCACTATCTCTACTTTTTCTTACACCTATTTCTTACACTTTTATATTTCCAACACAACTTTATTCACATAAAACCTTACACATTATTACTTTTCTTTACAAAAATTACAAAACAAACAAAAATCCTCCCTCTCTCTTCCATGTTGCCACTGACCTCCCTCTCTCTTTTCTCAATATATTTCTTTTTCAATTTATTTTATTACATCTAATTTTCACTCCAAAATTCTATAAATACCCCCTCCCTCCTTGATTCTTTCACATTCATTTTACATAACAAAACTCTACCAAAATTTCCTCTCAAATCCTCTCTCCAACAATCCCCTCTCAAAAACTCTCTACTCTCTACCATTTACTACTCTTCAAGAAAAATAATAAACACACTGCCCATTCATTCTTTTCAAATCATCCATTAAACCTTAGGTAAAATTCTATCTATATCTCTTTACCATGTCATGCAACTTGGCATGACTATGGTGTGTTTCCTAAACGAATAATTGTTATGGAAGCAACACTATTTCATGTTTTATTCTTTTTCATGAACAAATCTTATTTTTCTATTATTGTTTTATTGTTATTGTTATGTTATTGTATTATCTTAATCAACTTTTATAGTATTATGTATATTATGTATATATATTTCTTTAGAGCATATAAGCTCACTTTTATTTATTTATTTTCATGATTTACAATTTATTTATTTACTTGTTTCAAGCAATTTATTAAGACTAGTCTTTCTAGTTTTAGACTTGTCCATATCAAGTCAAAACGATTTTCTTTTTTTTTTCTTTTTGGGACTAGTCTATTCTTAGTCCCGGATTGTTGATAAACTAAGGCTCCTAATACTTGACCGGGATACCTTGATGAAGCTAAGGTTCCCAATGCTTGACCATATTATTACGTTTATTTGCTTAAGAGTATTTTTTTCTATCCTATTATGTATTATTCTTATTTTTTCATTACTACATAATCATATTTATGCATGATTAGAATGTTGTTGTCTTAAATAAAAATAAAAATAGGTTCTTTCTTAAACAAAGAGAAGTAAACTAGATTTCTTAACAAAGGAATTTTCGACAAAAGATCTAAGTTTTGTTTTTAATAAACTCTTTTCAAAAGATAAGCTAATCACAAATTCTAGAAGATGTAGTAATGAAGATTTCTTCAAAATAATAAAAGAAACTCATTTCTTTTATAAATCAAAACTAAATACTCCACAAAGATAAAATTTTTAGTATTGAACTTAAGATTTTAACTCAACCATATCTTTTATAAAACTTAAATAGGTTCACTATAGACTTCGAAAATCATATACTAAGAAAGTTTCTTCAAAACTTAATCTTTATATCGTTGTTCTCTTTTCAAAATAAAAATGAAAATTTTGTTAAGTTCTAATATTGAAAATTCTTTATTAGGAAAGCTTTTCTTATAAACTTATCTAAAAGAATTATTCCACCATTGACAAATATTAAGAATAGAATAAGTTTTTCAAATCAAGGTAAAATCAACTCACTATTTTAGAAACCAACTTTGAAAAATAAAATTTGTCAAGAAAGTAAAGTTTTAAAGGTAAACTTATTTTCTAAAAAGAAAAATGATATAAAAACGAGAGGAAAGCATACATTTAACACAGCTTCAAATATTTGACCACACCAACAACTTAAGGAAATTTTGAAAAGCTTATTTTTCAATCGCTAGAAATAAAATAGGTAGATAACTTAAAAAAACCAAATTTTTGGGAATTAACTTACTTTTGAAAAGATAGGAAATGGAATTATAATAGGAAAAACACTCACTTATAACAACTCAAGAATTTTTAAGTTTCCTTCTAGTAATTTAAAAAGGAAAAATTTCAAAGTTTCATCTTTAAAACTCTTAAGATAAATTGCTTATGGAATATCAATATTGAGACAACACTACAAAAATCATGCATACGATATGAGCATAAATATATGTTCAAAGAATTTTTTTCAACTATATAAATATCCATATATTTTGCTTAAAGATTTTTCAGTAACGAGAAGTTTGGAAAAATCATATTTTATGGACTATGAAATTCGTAACTATTCTGTACCGTAGTATTTTGTAACTCAAATGGCTTTTTATAACAAAAATAACCTTAGAAATGAATAGGTCTTTTCAATTAGGAAGAAAACGGTATATTATATGCGAAATTCTGAGTTAAAATGAGCTAGTTATGGCCATTTTAAGTTGGACTTTCCTCTTATCCGAATTTTGACGTAAATGCTAGAGTCATTAGAAAGTTCAAAAAGAGATTCCACAAGATACTCATTTTGGGTATTTTTTTCGTTTAGGTAACGATGTTTGGCAGATCATATTCGGAGGACCAATATAGGTGAAGAGTTTTTAGCAAGGATGGCCGAGTGAGTTTATTTCTACCTTTTACGTACTTGTTTGTGCTTGTAGCTAGAGGCACTAGAAGTAGGAAAAGATAATAATGAATTATGTATGATAACATTGATTGAAAGAATACTAAGAATCGGAACATGAATTATTATTAAATAAATTGTGTTTTATTATTGCCATGCTGGGATGTCTGCAATTCTATGATCGCTTTAAAGTACTTAATTATATTTCAAGTTATATATAATATATATATAATATTATATTCATGCATATCACGTAGTTAGTTTCATTTCATTAGCTACTATACTCGATGGGACAAGAGCATAGTAATAGGGTTTGCAGGAGCCATAAATCTGCAAGATGGGCAATAGGAGCCAGAAAAAACTATTTCAGGATGGTGAGGGAGCGAGAAATGAACTACATAAGTTAGATTTTAAAGATGAGTTTTGAAGAGCCTGAAACACTAACCTGTAAATGGAGGGTAAATCCATTCAAAATATATGATTTCCGTAGATCATATGTATTGCTTGTTCACTTGCTTGATGCATTCATAAGCTTGTTTAATAACTTGTTGAAATTATTGATAGAGTACGTTGATTCAGGAATATTCTCACTAAGCTAGTTATGTTATACTCGATAGACTTTTGTTGTAACAGGACCAATATCTCTTATGCCCGAGGACTTCATATACTCGAGTGGGATTATGTTTTGGGGAGCTTTTCGAAATCCTTTGAAGATCTTAGGCTAAATATCCTTTAATATATTTTGGTGTTAATATTGTTTCGTTGTGTGAAAGACTAAGCTGATATTACGGTTATTTGGAGATTTATAGGGGAAAGCCCCTAAGATGATGTAAGGATTATATTTTTATAATGTTGAAATTAGATGGTTATCTAGACTTCTTGTATGTTGTATTTATTATCTCAAACTACACATCCCACCGGTGTCTCCTATTGTTGTGATAGACGCCTTGCATATGTTGTTGAAGCTTTCATATGACTTCGGGAAGTCATTCTTAAGTTTTAATACCGTATGTGGTGTACTACCACGTCTAGAGTACCCTTTGGGGCGTGACAATCACAAACTCCAACAATCTCCACCTTGACACGGATTCAGGAGCTTTGACATAAAAATAAAACATTCTTCACCTCTTCAACAAAACCCACAATAGGGCAATCGATATAGACCATTCTCCACTTCTTCTAAGAAAATCTGGTGATGCGATCTAAGAACGGAATATCAAACTTAACAGTTGCCATTATGGAGAACCTTGCTCTGATACCGCTTGTTATAAGACGAACAATGGCAAAAACAAAAAATGATAAAGCACACACAAGATTTATGTGGAAAACCTAAGTCGGGAAAAACCACAGACAGAGGAGAGAGAATTCACTATATGTCGATAATGGAGTACAAAAGAGAGAGAGCAACAAAATATAAATCAAAATCAGAAAGTGAAGAACACACATATTTTACGTGGAAACCCTTTCGGGAAAAACCACGGGCAGAGGCGAGAGATGAATCACACTATATCAAAGTAGGAGTACAAAGGTTTGAGAGAATTACAACTTTAAACCTTCAGATATCTCAATGGAAATTTTATATATGTGATGTGTTGTGTATTAACCCTAGAAACAACACACACACATATATATATATATATATGTGTGTGTGTGTGTGTAAGGATAACCGACATAATGACCTAATTATGATATTTAAATATGTAATTAATGAGTAATAAATGCCTAAATTATGATCGTTAAATGTATAGTAAATAAATATTTGACTACACATTTATTATTCATTCATTAACATTTAACTACGGGAGTCGGTTCTAGAAATCGGGTCACAAACTCTAACAAATACAATTATAGATGAAGGGAAAAAAAGGATAAAGCAATGATTCTCTAAATCATCTTTATTTGTAAATACCTAACTTGGACATCTTTATTTTTTTATAAGGTTCTTAAATAGAGTTATTAGCAATATTTATTTCTATACATAAATGGCAGATTTGGTGTCTAAAATGAACATGGAATGAAAGTTGTGGTGCTAGATTCAATTTCCTTTCTATGTTTAGAGGTGCTTTTAGAATTAAAAAATAAAAAGAAAAAGAGATTTATCATTTTTTTTTACTTGTAGAGGTTGAATCACAATTTCATTTTGTTCTTATTAATTATATATAATTTAATTATCATTTTATACGATGAGATGTTTATAACTTTTATATATTTGTTAAGGGCCTTTTTAACAAATATATTTTATGCACATTCCGTTACATTCTATTTGTGAACATTACTAAATATAGTAATGATTAATTCAAATTTGTTTCATTGCATTTCATTTTAGATGAATCATGTGCATCAAACATAATATGATGTCTTCATGAAGAAGTTCTTAAATTTTTGTTATAAGAACCCCAGGAAAAAGAAAAAAGGCCCAGTGTAGATAAATTATTTGCCATATGCATTATTTTACATGTTCCATATATTTATATATATTTCAAAGTTGTTCAAAAAATTTGGGCCTGTTAAAAAAAAAAAAAATAGCAGTATGGGTCTTTGACGGCTTGTTATGCCATGCGTGTCCAACTTGATAACATGACGATATGGACTCCTTGGAAATATGCACTTTATCATATCTTTGAGTGAGTTGACCAGTGTTGAAGTTTCTGTAAATTGGTAGAAAAATCATCAATTGGGATAAACGAGTGTTGCTAATTATTTTACATTTTTTTTTTTACCATAAATTATTTCGCAGGTTATATTATTAACGTATTGTTTATATAATATATATATAAACTTAAATTTTTAAATTAAATGATTATGACACTAACCTTGAACATAATATCATATTAGAAAGTAATGAGTTCGAATCCTTACCCATTTGTTATAAACCCATTAAAGTTAAGTTATGCACTTAATGATCCTTAGTTAAAATCAAAGTTTAGGCTCACAAGTAAAGGAATGTTATAGAATTAATGTAATATTCCATATCATACATACTTAAACTTATAGATGAGATAATTATAGAGTTAATATTTTTTTTTTATATTATGAAGAGAGATTTGAATCTAATACCTTTTACTTAAGAAACAAAAACACTACCATTAGGTTATAAATCCATTCCCTAATTATTTTACAATTTAGTAGCACTGATTTTGTGTGTGAAAATAAACTAGATTCGGATGTCCTCTAATAGAAATACGCACGTGAGTGTCATGATTTCAAAAATGGATTGTTGGGGAAGAGATGGAGGGAATGATAACCAGGACCTGGGAAATCGATATGATAAACATGTACTAGTAAACATTGCATTGTATGTTAATATAATAAAAATGATAAACATATATGGTATTCAATTTTTATCTATTTTAACCTGAAGTAAGAAAATATTGGTTTAACACTTGAACTTTATCATTTTTGGAATTAATAATTTGAATTTTTCTATTTTTTATAATTAATTATTTAAATAGAGTTAATTTAAGTATAAATATAACAAATGATCTCAACAAATTTATAGATAACAAATTAATACTTTTAAATTTTAAATTATTAATTAAAGAGAGAATTCAGATACCATATACTATGACATTTATCCTTGATGAGTTTTATTAAGGTTATTAGCGCTACACGTGAAATAAGTTTAAAATTTATAGTTTCTTATATAAAAAAGGGGTTAAAGACAAAAATGTTACATGGGCTTTTACAAAATATTCAATAAGATATCGAAAGTTTTATTTTGAACAATTTAGTACCTTAACAAAGTTTTCATACGCTTTTGTCATACTTAAAGTTTGGTTTTGATAATTTTGTTACTTGAATAAAATTTTCTTAGAATTTTTTCATATCTAAAACAAGTTCAATCAAGTATGATAAGAGTCCTCAATAACTTTGTTAAGATACAAAAATTATTAAAACAAAACTTTAGGTATGAAAAAAGTTCACGAAAACTTTGTTCAGGTACCAAATTATTCAAAACCAAACTTTAAGTACCTAATTGAACTTTCAGCAAAAGTTCAAGTACCGTTTTTATTTTATCTCTTAAAAAAGGAGTATATATCTTCACGTAAGTATTCAAATAACTTCTTTCCACTATTATCTCTAAAATAATTGTATAACCATGAAAAGTAACCATTCTTTTTGTAATGCCCTAAAATAAGGATATTACAACTCGCCACATGTCCTCTTTCTAAGAACATGCCAAGGCTATAAAATACTAATCCCCATATTATATAAAAAAACTCCAATACATATATATAAAGGGTTCCTATTAAACAATTCATCATATAAATAATACTTTTGAATTAACTTGTTCGCATAAATCAAAGCCAACATCATCTTGACTTATAACTTAACTGAAAAGTCCCATAAAGAAATCTCAAACTCATAAAGTAAATAAAATCTTTTAAACTAATAATAGTTTCAAATTAAAACTTCATAGATTATTAAATCTTCCTATCTCTAGATATCCAAAATCAACCTCTATTGATCCTTAGCAGGAAAGTCAAGTTCACTATTGCCATCCCTATGATCTACAAAGATGTTATGTCCAGTATGATCATAAATCACTTTATCTTCTTCTGTTCCTGAAAAATGAATGGAATGAGCGAAAATGCCCCGTACGCCAAACCACATACAAATGCATATGCACACATAACATATATATAATAATATAATTCAAATGCAACTATTTCAAATGCGACAAACACAAATTATTATCTTTTAAATTAGCTAGCATACATCACAGTTAAAACTATCTATAGTCTAGTCCTAAACTTAAAGTAACTCATGATTCCATAAAAACAAGCATATAGAAAATAGATAATTATACATATATTGGTGTTGGAGAATCATCCACACATTGCGGCCTCTGCCAAAAACTAATCTACCGGAATCATTTCTATGCACGAGTTCACTAGGAACAACCTTATACATAGATCATCAAGGTGCCTCGTTAGTATCACACTCTGTGTGGTCTTTACTAACCAAAGCCAAACACAAGCAGCAAACATAATTTCTTATTATACTATAGAATTAAGTCAATTTAAAATTTTGGTCCTACATCAGCAAACAAATCTAAGCCTACAGTACATACATCAAACAAGGTAAGGTCATACCTATATTGGCTTCAACTCTAATTTCACTAATAGAACTTCTATTAGAAAAGAATTCCTAATCCCACGAGAATTTCTGATCCATAACATATCTCTATCAATTTCGATTTCATGCGCATAATAAAATCCTAATCTTGAATTCTATAAATTTTACTCCTAATCACATATCTATAAATGATCAACACACCTGTTCCTTTTGTTCATAATTTAGTAAAACCTTCAGACATAGCTTTCACCAAAATTCTTAATGATCTCAACGATTCATTCAATATACAGATTCTTAATTTATAACACAATTACTAGAAAAGATTATAATTTTAGAACCATAAAGATTTATTTAGATCCACACTTACCTAGAACGTGCAGATCTCGCTTAATAAAACCTTAATTCAAACAAATAATAAACTACGATCATAATCCTAAAATTTGCTAATCTTAAGAAATTACAAATTCTAAGATAGATCTTACCTGTAATTGATCCTAGATTCTCTTAGATCTCCAAAAACCATATCTTGAATCAGAATAGGGTTCTTCCTCGAAAGCTCATTCAAAAACCATAAGCAGAATCCTAAAAAGATGCATTTCTTGAATCCTTGAAAAATCATGATTAGACCCTCTTACCTGAACCAAAATCTTGATCCCCTCTTGATGAAAAACTTACAATAGATCTTTTTAGAGAGGTTTCTAGGTTTAGAAAGAACATGCATAGGGTAAAGATATAAATAAACTTTTGTGACCCTTCAATTTCTGTAACAGTACATTAGAAACGAAAACATGAAACCCTTCAATTCTTGTAACAACACAGAAATGAAAAGACACCTCATGTATTATATGCCTACTATAATACACATAAATAAAACTTACGAGGATAGCTTTCCCAATCATATTCACCTGTTTATATGTTTAGACTCGATTTTGTTAGTTAAGGCTATTATAACATAAATTACTAATATAATACTAATATCTTAATATATCAATTGAATTCAATTATTCAATATTTATATATGTTTAAGTTATAACATATACTAGTAATTAGAAAAATGAAAACCCTCAATTTTAACATGATTATAGGAAAGGAAAATAGGAAAATCTTGTGACTTATTTGTTCATGAATCATAATAACCAATGTTATTAGGTTAGGCTTTGGAAGAAATCCATATGGTAGCATTGGAAACAACGATTGTGTTCTCATACCATTGGTAAATCCTAAGTCAAGTAGACGATACCATTATTGAAGGAGAAATTATAATAAATAATATGACAAGATAAAGCAAAGGAGTATTATGAAATGATCCATAAAGGAGCAAAAATCTCAGTGATAAAGGTTGGATTCAAATCCACTAGCTAAAGTCTATACAAAGTTATAAATACTGTCTAGCTTGAACATACATCAAAAGACACACTACACTCTTTCAACAAAGCTAACTATAACACCCTAAATTGAAAGCGTTATTAGCTTGCCATGTGTCCTCACTAGAGATGGACATGCTAAGACTGATTCTACTAAACCACAATTTATAACACAATATACTCCAATGCCTCACATTAAAGGAGAACTTCTAAAACATTTTTGCCATAATAAAAACTTCCGAATAACTCGGTTGGCATAAACTAAGTGCTAACATAAAATCAAACTTAAAAACATTATATGAAAAGTCTCATAACTTCAACTAAATCATAACATAAGAATTTCAACTTCATAGTTCCGAAACTCTAATTATCTCAAATCTATTCATCTAAAAGTCAATTGGAAAGTCAGCTCCACTATCATTATCCAAATTGCCCACTTATACATCATACCCTAATAGATGAAAAACTATAGTTCTTCACCTAATAAATAAAAAGTGAGTACAAAGGTCCAGTACACCATACCACAACCACATGTGCCTAAACAAACATCATATAAATCCACATGCGACATAGTAACATATGTAGCAATCACATGTTATTATCTTTAATTAGTTAAGCAACAATACAGTTTAGAGCCATTTGCACCTAACCTATATCACTAACTAACATGACTTCGTGAAAATAAATATAGATAAATACTTAATATATATATATGGTGTTGGGTACTCCTTACACACCCTAAGTACCATACTTCATACCATTCCTAAACTACTGGAATCATCTCTGTGCACAACTCCACTTGGGAAAATGCCTCACACAAATCATCAGACGTCATCTTGGTGGTATCGGTACTCTCGATCAACTAGACCCAGCCAAACACAAGCCACAACCAACTTAAAGCATATCATTAGGTCATTTGCAGTTTCTAAGCCTACATTCACAAACAACAACCAAGGTAAGTACGTACTCGATACAACTTTTGGAATAGATAACTTAGCTTTAAAAAAAACACTTCACATAAAAGCAAAACTAACTCAAAACTTATTTTCAAAAGAGAACATATTATTAAGGTTTTCTAGCCTCCTAAATGATCAAGAACTATAAGTATTCTAGGTCTTGAAAGGTCTTACTACATGAATTTAGGAGTGCTAGATATAAAACTAAGGATTAAGGAGATTAAGAAGGTAAAAAACAAAGATTAAAGAAGGCCACATAATCCCCTTATTGGTGCCGTTAGAAGTGATATGATTGCCTTGGGACGCATGATACACTCTCGTTACGCTTGTTACGGGGGTCATGACCTCCATCACAACCGTGATTAGTTGGATTTACCAGATTGAGGAGATCATGGCCTATGTTATGGTGGTGATCCTCTATTCATACCCCCTTTGCTCCAAAATGCAAAAAGCACCCAAAGAAACCTTTAAACACTAACAAGAAAACTTAGGAAAGACTACTCTTTTAGATCCAAAGGATTGAAAAGGAGAAAACTTACCTATTGACTTACTTATGCGATTTCTTGAACCATAATTTGAGTTCATCTCATTTTTAATTTTTATCTCATAGTTTAGGACTTTATTAGTTGCCTAGTCTAATCTTTCGATTGACTTAATCTGGCTTCTAGAGTTCAATTTCTGAAACCTGATTTAACGTACATAAACTATCGTAATATTTAAGGGTTTACATCTCCTCTCTTAAAAGAAACTTTTTTCCTCGAAAGTTACCTAGATCAATGTAATTCTATCAATCTTTGTTTCTGACTCCTTAATCTATGCTTCCATTTGCTTTTGGTGTCTAAGTTGTTTTCTACTCAATCACTGATTCCTTACACCATATCTACTTACTTCCAAAACTTCCTTCCTTGCTTTCTCATATGATTACATCTATCAACTATAATATAATTCAGTTGATGTCTCCATAACTCCTAACTTTTTTTTTTTCTTTTACACAGATTTTTTTTACTTCTTTTATAACTACATGGTACACTTCAAGATATCAATCAAACTTATTTGTAAAGCCTATCACAAATCTTACCTTTGTTCATCATCTTTCCTATTGAAACCTTCCTTGTATATACCCTCCAAATCAATTCCTTGAGCGACATTTAGAAAGTTGAAAATCTTATAACTATAATTTCAATTGTAAATTCTAAAGGTTCAAACCTTACATTGCCTCGAAGCTTCAAATGATACTATGTCATATGCACTTCTATTAATGCAACTTAGTTTTGCCAATATTGTTCTACATCAAAGTTCATTTATATCAATTGTATATCATTCATCTAATCCAAAAACATTCATTAACTAACTATACCGCTTCCAACACACTTTCTCAATTCCTAGTATCCTTCCTCTCCATCTACCAACAATACAAGAATGAAAACTAATAGTTGACACTTTAACCTTAGATAAATCTTTTAAAATTGCCAACTGAATTCTAATCCTTCCTTTAACATTATTACTTCTAGCGTTTCGATATTTTCTTAATAATCAACTTCTCAATTGCACATTGTTTACACAATCATTATTTTATAAATCTATCCATGACGTTCTTAGATTATATAATTATCCTACACTTGGATTGTGTATCCTTGTACTCTTATTTAATATGTTTCTTGGCAAAAGATCTGCTTTTGATTGTACACTTATATTGCTTTAGCTGCTAAACTAACTATCCCACTCTTCAATTCAAATTTATATCATTATGATCTTTATACGTCTTTAATTTCACTATTGATCCTTCTTAATCATCCTACTTCATTCCTTTTATATCTTTCAACCTTTTAGATATCAACTTCATTTGTTATAATTCTCTACTCTAAAATTTTTCCTTGTATCTCCCTGAATCACTATTTTATTGCTATTTATATGTTTTACCCTAGATGGTTATGTTCTTTTCTCCATCTATATCTCTTTCCTTTATCAAATATTTTCAATTCCCTAAGGGTTATTTTAATTCGTCCAGCAACTCTTCCTTTAGTTGTGCTCCTACATTTCCTATTCATTAAGGCAACAATTACACTTCTTGACATCCTGCAATCACATTATTAGAATGTCTATACTTTCTATATTGTTATTATTTCTTCTCAAAAGATTCATGTTACCTTTCTTTTGTCTTTTAAATTCCAACCCACACAACCTTTTGCTATTTTTACTCTTTAATTCTAAACCTTTCATTATCATCCTTCTATTGAGTCTCCTATGCTTATAATGATTCATTTTGTAATAATTAATATTTGTGGTTTCATTTGGATTTCTTCTAAGAGTCTAATCATCATTACTACCTATCATTCTTGGATTTGTCATATCTTGCAATTAACCAAGATCACATTTCATTTTGGGATTTACTTCTCTCCATGTACCTCCATATTCATAATAATATTTAATTATTACCCCATTTATACTGATTATCCCCTATTTCTTTCCACATATTTTCTCTCATTACACTCATGTCTACAATTTTATGTCTGCTAGGTCAACAAGCTCATTTTTTAATGTCAACCATCTATTAGGATTTTCATGCCTCTTAGCTATATTGTTATTTTCTTCTAGTTAACTCGAGTCATCCTTCTCTTATCCTTAAACTTCTACTTGCTTGGTACCTTTAACATTGTCATCTTATCTCAATAGCATTCTTTATTTTTCTCCCATTTCACTAATCGTATTCTTACATTTCTTACCATTCATTGTCTTACTAATGCTTGTTATCTCAAACTTTACTGTAATTTACCTTAATACTTCTCCAACTATATAATTACGATTTTTCTCCACCCTATACTTGCCAATAACCTTCGATTAAACGATCATGATTATTTTCCTGCATAATACTATGTTTACTCTACTTTATTGAAGGAAAGGAGAGAACATATATAGAAAAAGATATGATTGACATGCTCCCAAGTTAATATTTTAATAAGCATAATAGTTATTACATGTTACATTGGATTATTTATTTTAATCACTTATTGTATTACCATTTACACTATAAACCCCTAAATTTTCGGAATCGGTTTAGCATAAAACCCTAAACAGGAAGTCAAACGAAACCCTAAAGGTCAACACAACCCTAGTTTACAGTATCCATCTAAATCCGGCATTGCCGTTTTCCTTGGCCATAGAAAACGAAGTTGGGATAATTAGCTAAAATAGTTCGTAATAACCATGGGTTTTATAAAAGTTTCAGTTTCGCGAAATTCGGGTGTCCTTCGAATTCGATCGGACACAGTTCTCGAAAAACGTGTCTAGAAGCCCGGAATAGTAAAAATATTCCGAATACGCCGTTAGACTTGTAAAAATATAAGTTTTTCAAAAATACCAGTTTCGTAATTTTTCGGTAAGTAAAAATAACAGATATAGCTATTATACGCGTATTTTCTTACTACCGGTACTTTAATTGTCATATCTACTTTACATTACACTGTTCATTACTATTCTACACTATTCTTTCATCTCTACTTTTTCTTACACCTATTCTTACACTCTACATAACCTATAATCTTAACTTTTTACCTTTCCCATAACTTTACATCACATCTACTTTACATATTACATCTTTTATTTTCCAAAAAGTCAAAAAATTAAATCAACATCCCCCTCCTACAAGCATGGTCAGCGCCCCTTGTCCCTCTCCCTCTCTCAAATTGTTTTAATTTTGCTTTATTTTAATCACACAAAAATCACTCCACATTTTCCTATAAATACCCCCCTCCTCTTTCACTTCTTTCACACCACTTCTACACTAAAATTACTCTCTCAAAATCTCTCAAGAATTTCTCTCCAAGAAGTTCTTCAAGAAGTCCTCTTTAAGCTCATCTTCTTTAGGTAAAAGTTCCTCAAGAAGTCTCCATGTTCCTCAAGAAGTCTCCATGTTCATCTACTTAGTATGAACTTAGTGTGTGTTTTCTAAAACCATGAAGGTTAAGAAAGCAACAATAGGTTCATACTTTGTTTTTGTTCATAATCATAATTCCTTTATGTTCATGATTCCTTTATATTCATTTATGTATCTCTTATGTTCATTTATGTCACTTTTATGTTCATAACTGTCTATTATATCTATATAGCTATATATACTAATTAGAGCATGTAAGCTCATAATCTTGCAATTTATTTACCTTTCATGCAATTTATTTACTTCAATGCAATTTATTTATTTCAAGTTATTTTTAAGACTAGTCTCTAGTCTTAGACTTGTCCTCATCAAGTCAAAACAAGCTTTTCTTTCTTTCATTTTATTTCTTTATGGGACTAGTTTATTTCTTAGTCCCGGGAGCCTTGAAAAAGCTAAGACTCCAATACTTGACTTTATTATTTATGCTTTATGTTATTTTGTTTATTATTATTCTCATAATCATGTTCATTTAGATTGTTGTCCAAACGTTTTATTTTCTAAAGATAATTAAATAAAAGAAGGCTTTTTGTCACATAGGAATAAGTTTATGTGAAACATAAAAATGTAAGATAACAAAAATAAACTCATTCATTTTCAAGTTACAAAAAGAATTCACTATGAATTTAGAAATTATTTTTACTTAAAAAGCTACTTGAATCTTTGTTACTCTACCTTGTTTTCAAAAGAAAATATTTTGTTGACAAAACGGTTCTTTTCATAAGAAAGAAAATAAGATGGATGACTAAAGAAATTTTTAAGTAAAGACCTTTGCAAACAAATAGGTAAAGAAAATTTATGGTTTGAAAATAATTGTCACGCCCCAACGGGTACCCTAAACGTAGCAGTCCGCCACACTCAATATTAAAGCTTAAGTATGGCAACCTTAGTCATTCCAAAAGCTTTTATATTAAGTGTAAGGCTTACTTTCACAATTTTAGAGGACCATATATGGAATTATGTAGCTTAAGGAGATATAAAAACATATTAAGAAAAGAAGAATCACAATAACTATTTGTCATGGCATAATTTTACGAACTTAAGAAAACTCCCTAAATTACTAATCCATTATACACATTAACATGCTAATGCTAAGCTACTCTTTATTTAAAATTCTAATATACAAAAGGGATTACCTGCCCACAAGGTCGTGGCCTTAGCCATAAGTACGGGAACTGCAAAAGGTAGCTATCGGGTATAAGCTAATAAGCTTAGTGAGTACTTCCCAAAATTCATACTCGAAGTAGATTATCAATCAAGTTTATTATTCAAACGTATGAAATGCAACAACCACGTGAGCATACAAGACATATGACTTTCCGGGAATCATATGTTGAATGAATTTACGCCCTTCATTCGGGGTTGGGTATTCAGGCCAATTACAGCCACCACTTTTAAAAACACTTTTATAGGTCTTACCGGCTCCTATACGCCATCAAAAATTTTGTAGTTATTACAGGCTCCTACTAGCCACCAAAAGATTTTGTAGTTATTACAGGCTCCTACTAGCCACGAAAAACTTGTAGTTATTACAGGCTCCTACTAGCCATCAATTTAAGTAGTTCTTACCGGCTCCTACTCGCCACTTACATGATATACCGGTTATGTCTACCACCACTATTATACACTTGTCCCACCAATTGTATAGTAGCGAATGCAATGTGACTCAACATATGAAGTGCATGAATAATTTCTTTAATTAAAGTCTAGTAGTTACATTTAACTTCTTTCAAGTGATCAACCAATTTCAAACAATTCAAGATATTAATGTACATACAACTTTATTACAAACAAATTGAGTTTCGATATACTTAGTATTCCTTCAACATATTATCATACACTTCTTTTGAGTTTGCTTAGATTCTAGTGCAACTAATTTTACAAGCACAAGCAAGAGTATGAAAAATAACGGGGAAATAACTCACGATGCCATTGCCGTCTATTTCTCTTAAGCGGATGAGTCGTTCACACACTCCACTAAATCGTAATAGTCCTCGGGGTGAAGAAATCCTTCCTCGGGATCACCTAACCAAAGAAAATACCCATAATGAGTTTTTCTTGAAGATTTTCTTGAATTTTGACAAAACAATGTCAAAGAACGTCAAAGTTCGTATGAAAGAATGTTCCAACTTAAAATGGCCATAACTTGGTCATTTTAACTCGGAATCGCGCATATAATATACCGATTTCTATCTACTCGAAAAGATCTACCCATTTCTAAAATTATTTCCCACAAACAAAGCCATATAGGCTCCGAAAAGTGACAAAATTCACCACGGATTTCCAAGTAAAAACAACTTTGGTTCAAGAAATCAAAATTTTTTGATAAATACTTAGTTATCTATATAGTTGAAAAATTCTCTTTTTATAACTATATAACTCATATTTAAGCATGCTCAAGTGTTTTGTTGTCCAAATTATTTTTCTAAGTAAAACAATGTCGGGTTGAAGCTTTTCGGAAATTGTTTTCTTTGAAATGAATACCTTGTTTTCTTTATTTTCTAAAAACGTTTTATGTTGGTTTTATTTATCTTTTTCTAAGTGACTTTTGAAAATAAAATTTTCTACTTTCTAAGTTACACTAATAATATTTTTGAAGTTTTTCTAGAAAATATGCTTTTCCTATTTTCTTGTGTAAATTCCTTTGTTTACTTGTTTTGGCAAAAATCTTTACTTGATATTTCTCATTCTTTTTCTCATGTCTCCTATTTTCAAGAGTAATTACCCATGCATGAAAATTTGGTTTCTATGAAAACAAAGTGGAACAATTAAGGACTTTTTGTAGAAAAACTAATTTCTATAATCTTATTAACTTTTTTTTAACTTGAAAAGTGAAAATTTTATTCTTTTCAAACCATAAATTTTCTTTGCCTATTCGTTTGCAAAGGTTTAAAAATTTCCTTAGTTCTCCATCTTATTTTCTTTCTTTATGAAAACAACCATTTTTGTCAACAAAATATTTTCTTTTGAAAAGCAAAGTAGAGTAACAAAGATTTAACTAGCTTTTAAGTAAAAATAGTTTCTAAATTCATAGTGAATTCTTTTTGTAACTTGAAAATGAATGAGTTTATTTTTGTTATCTTATATTTTTATGTTTCACATAAACTTATTCCTAAGTGACAAAAAGTCTTCTTTTATTTCATTATCTTTAGAAAATAAAACTTTTGGACAACAATCTAAATGAACATGATTATGAGAATAATAATAAACATAAAGTATAAATAATAAAATCAAGTATTGGAGTCTTAGCTTTTTCAAGGCTCCCGGGACTAAGAAATAAACTAGTCCCATAATAAAAAAATGAAAGAAAAGCTTGTTTTGACTTGATGAGGACAAGTCTAAGACTAGAGACTAGTCTTAAAAACAACTTGAAATAAATAAATTGCATTGAAGTAAATAAATTGCTTGAAGATAAATAAATTGCAAGATTATGAGCTTATATGCTCTAAAGAATATGTATATAGTTATATATATAGTAGATAGTTATGAACATAAAAGAAACATAAATGAACATAAGAGGAACATAAATGAATATGAGGAAACATGAACATAGAGGAATTATGATTATGAACAAAAACAAAGTATGAACCTATTGTTGCTTTCTTAACCTTCATGGTTTTAGAAAACACACTAAGCTCATACTAAGTAGATGAACATGGAGACTTCTTGAAGAACTTTTACCTAAAGAAGATGAGCCTAAAGAGAACTTCTTGAAGAGCTTCTTGGAGAGAAATTCTAGAGAGATTTTGAGAGAGTAATTTTAGTGTAGAAGTGGTGTGAAAGAAGTGAAAGAGAAGGGGGTATTTATAGGAAAATGTGGAGGGATTTTTGTGTGATTAAAATAAATGTAAAATTGAAACAAATTGTGGATGGAGAGAGAGAGGGGGCGCCGGCCATTGTGTAGAGGGGGAGGAATTGATTTATTTTTTTGACTTTTTGTTAAATAAAAGATGTAATTTGTAAGGTAGATGTGATATAAAGTTATGGGAAAGGTAAAAAGTTAAGATAATAGGTTATGTAGAGTGTAAGAGTAGGTGTAAGAAAAAGTAGAGATAAAAGAATAGTGTAGAATAGTAATGAATAGTGTAATGTAAAGTAGATATGACAATTAAAGTACCGGTAGTAAGAAAATACGCGTATAATAGCTATATCTGTTATTTTTACTTACCGAAAAATTATGAAATTGATATTTTTGGAAAACTTATATTTTTACGAGTCTAACGGTATATTCGGAATATTTTTACTATTCCGGGCTTCCGGACACGTTTTTCGAGAACTGTGTCCGATCGGGTTCGAAGGACACCCGAATTTCGCGAAACTGAAACTTTTATGAAACCTATGGTTATTACGACTATTTAGCTAATTATCCCAACTTCGTTTTTCCGGGCCAAAGAAAACGGTAATGCCGGATTTAGATTGATACGGTAAACTAGGGTTTTGTTGACCTTTAGGGTTTCGTTTGACTTCCGGTTAGGGTTTTATGCTAAACCGATTCCGAAAATTTAGGGGTTTACAATAATAAAGTTATTTCTTTTCAAGTTACAAGAGGAAATTAATAGAATTGTAGAAATTAGTCTTTCTACAAAAAGTCCTTAATTATTCCACATTGTTTTTATGAAGAAAACAAGTTTTCATGCATGGACGATTATTTTTGAAAAATATGAGACATGAGAAAAAGAATGAGAGATATCAAGTAAGGATTTTTGCAAACAAGTAAACAAAAGAATTTACAAGAAAAATGAAAAATAGCATATTTCCCAAGAAAACTTCAAATATAGTATTAATGTAACTTAGAAAGGAGAAAATTTTATTTTCAAAGGTCACTTAGAAAAAGATAAATAAAACCAACATAAAACGTTTTTAGAAAACAAAGAAAGCAAGGTATTCATTTCAAAAAAATTTACAAAAACAATTTCCGAAAAGCTTCAACCCGACATTGTTTTACATAAGAAAAATAATTGGACAACAAGACACTTGAGCATGCTTAAATATGAGTTATATAGTTATAAAAAGAGAATTTTTCAACTATATAGATAACTAAGTATTTATCAAACAAATTTTGATTTCTTGAACCAAAGTTGTTTTTACTTGAAAATCCGTGGTGAATTTTGTCGCCACTGTTTCGGAGCCTATATGGCTTTGTTTGTAGGGAATAATTTTAGAAATGGGTAGATCTTTTCGAGTAGATAGAAATCGGTATATTATATGCGCGATTCCGAGTTAAAATGACCAAGTTATGGCCATTTTAAGATGGAACATTCTTCTATACGAACTTTAATGTTCTTTGACATTGTTTTGTCAAAATTCAAGAAAATCTTCAAGAAAAACTCATTGTGGGTATTTTCTTTGGCTAGGTGACCCTGAGGAAGGATTCCTTTACCACAAGAACTATTACGATTAAGTGGAGTGTGTGATCGACTCATCCGCTTAGAGGAATAGACGACAATGGCATCGTGAGTTATTTCCCGTTATTTTTCGTACTCTTGATTGTACCTGTAAAATTAGTTGCACTAGAATTTAAGAAAAATCAAAAGGAAGTGTATGATAATATGTTGAAAGAATAATAAGTATATCGAAACTCGATTTGTTTGTAATAAAGTTGTATGTGAATTAATATCTTGAAATGTTTGAAATTGATTGATCACTTGAAAGAATTTAAACGTAACTACTAGACTTTAATTAAAGAAATTATTCATACACCTCATATGTTGAGTCATATTGCACTCACTACTATACAATTGGTGGGACAAGTGTATAATAGTGGTGGTAGACATAACCGGTATATCATGTAAGTGGCTAGTAGGAGCCTGTAATAACTACAAGTTTTTGATGGCGTATAGGAGCCGGTAAGATCTATAAAAGTATTTTTAAAAGTTGTGGCTGTAATTGGCCTGAATACCCAACCCCGAATGAAGGGCGTAAATTCATTCAACATATGATTCCCGAAAAGTCATATGTCTTGTATGCTCACGTGGTTGTTGCATTTCATACGTTTGAATAATAAACTTGATTGATAATTTACTTCGAGCATGAATTTTGGGATTTACTCACTAAGCCTAGTAGCTTATACCCCGATAGATATCTTTTGCAGTTCCCTTACTTATGGTTAAGGCCACGTGGACCATGCCGGCAGGTAATCCCTTTTGAACATTAGAAATCTGGATAAAGTATAGCTTAGTATTGGCATGTTAATATATAATAGATTAGTAATTCAGGAGTTGTTTCTAAAATGTAAAGTCTTTGCCATGAACAATTAATTATTGTGAATCCTCTTTTCTTAATGTTTTTTATATCTCCTTAAGCTTCATAAATTCCATGTATGGTCCTCTAAAGTTGTGAAAGTACGCCTTACACTTAATATAAAAGCTTTTGGGAATGGCTAAGGTTGTCATACTTAAGCTTTATATTGAGTGTGGCGGGCTGTCACGTTTAGGGTACCCATTGGGGCGTGACATACACATTTGTTGACTTGATTTTAGAGTCTATTAAAGCTTATTCTGCATTTTCTATTTACTTTCAACTAACTTTTTTATAAATTTGTTGTTTCTAGCTAGTGTTGGTTTTTAACATATTTGGAGACTTTCATTTCATTTTTTTTTTTATACTATTGTTAATGTTATGGTTATGAGATTTATAGTCATGATATTTTGTTTTACTTTACAACCGCTTCTCTTATCTCTACTGTAATTACAATTTTGTTCTATCTTTAATTTATTAACCTTCACTCATTCATCAATTTTTGCATATATATATATATATATATCCCTGTTTCCTTTATTTCAATTTGAAATTGAGAATTTCTTTTTATCCTTTATCCCATCACATGTATGTTCATGAGAGGACTAACAAGTGTCAACAATAGTTGAACCGACCAATGCTAGATTGAAATATGACTCGACTCTCACGATCGACTCAATATAAGTTGACTAAACTGAAAAGGACTAGACATGATAAGATTTAACACAACATGATAGTACTATTGGTGACACATTATACATTAAGCTTGACAATTAACAATCGTAATACAAGAACAAACAATGAACTTATCAATCCCCTCTCAAGTGTTCATGCCTTAATTCCATAGATATTATATAATTATGTGCTAATTGAATATTCAATGCGCTATATTTTATTAATTTTTGTATTTTATAAGTTCTTGTTAAAGTTAATGAGTCATTACTACCACCATGGAAATTTGATGTGGTAATTTTCATTTTCATTCTTTTTAATTATTGTTTTAATATTTTAGATTTATCATTTGTGATTTATAATCTTTGGAGATTACTATACAAGTTTGTCTCAATTCTTATGCCTTTTGAATTTGCATAATTTAATTCAAATCATGATTCTCTTTAAACTTTTCTCGAATTTCATAATTGAGAATTATTAAAGATATATTGACGCTGTGTCATTAAAGATTTGTTGACTATTACAACTTTAACTTTTCTTCATCAAAGTTATGATTATCAATTCTATTATGTGTATACATGTGTGTATATATATTCTCTTTAACTTAGCTTAATAAATATTGTTTTATTGGTCGTTACTTTAACTACATCATAACATAAGAATTTCAACTTCATAGTTCCAAAACTTTAGTTATCTTAAATATATTCATCTAAAAGACAACTGGAAAGTCAACTCCACTATCGTCATCCCATTGCCCACGTATACATCATATCCTGATAGGTTGAGCACTATAGGTTCTTTACTTGATCCTAAAAATAAAAGGAGTAAGTGCAAAGGCCTAGTAAACCACACCATAACTACATGTGCATGAACAAATATCATATAAATCCACATGCAACATAGTAGCATGTGCAGTAATCATAGGTTGTTATCTTTAGTTAGCTAGGCAAACAATATAGTTTAGAGCCATTTGTACCTAACCCTGAACCTAGAGTAACTCATGACTCCATGAAAACAATAATATACATAAATACTTATATATGTATATATTGGTGTTAGGTACTCCCTACATACCATAGATACTATATTCATACCACTCCTAAACCATTGGAATCATCTTTGCGTATAATTCCACTTGATATAATGCTACACATAATTCCACTTGAGAGAGAGAGAGAGAGAGAGAGAGAGTTCTACGGTTTGGCTCCTTATGAAACTATTGAGAGAGAGAGAGAGAGATATATGTTTCTTTATGTGAGGCTTAAAAATACTTATTTTATTAGGAAAGAATTATTTACCCTCTTATTTAACAACATATGACATCATTGCCCGTCATTATAATTTATTTTATTTTATATTACACTAACCATGCAATAAATTTATTCTATTTGTTTTGTTGGTGTGTAAATAGCATGTAGACATTTTCAAATAAACTGTGTATTAAAAAACAAATATAAAAAAAAATAAACATTTTTACTTATAAATAGATCAACAAGACTAGATACAAATACCACACCATAAATAGTCTATAGCAACAACATATTAGTTGCTTTTATATTTAAATTGGTTGCCTAAACAAATAAGTAACAAAATTTCCTCTATTATATTAAGTACTCATTGCTTATAATAAAAGGCATTAAATTTTTACTAAAAACAAGATAATATAAGAGTTACCTAACAAAATTGGAAACACTAAATTAATAATAATTCAACAACATTTTGTTTGAAAGCAACAATAATGTAATTAATGCAATACCTTAATTGAGCAAAGGTAACATTGTTAATGATTTAGCAACAAATAACTAAAATTATATGCAACACAATTTTTGGTTTGTGCATCAATTTAAAGCATAAGCATCAATACTTTTTTACATTATGACCAACACTATTCTTGTTGATGCAATTTTACATCTGAGAAGCAATCTTTTATTTTTCCTTTGGACAATTGCCTCTACTTTAACTTTGTTGATACATTAATAATATTGACACTTTAAAATGCACATAACTAAAAATAATTACATCATATGTTACAAGATTATAAATAGTTACATCCATAAAATATCTCTAGTAAATAAAATGATCACAAATGTCACATGACATTCAAATCTATAATAAGGGTAGAATCTGTAGCAAAATTATTTCGTGGATCAATGCTCCATCATTTTCTAATTAGTGCATATTTTCTCCATTTTCTTTATCTTGAGAATTATCCTGCATAAAAGGGAAAAATTGTTGAAATACAGTACAAAGTAAATATAATCCATTTGTCAAGAAAAAAAAGATGAATAGATAATTTATTACTTGTTTACGAGAGACATAAAACATATATATATATATAACAATTTATATTAATCTTATATAAGTTTAGTGCTGTCTACTATAATGATATATATAAATATAAATATATAACAAATAATTTCATGGTTCCATACGAAAAAACCATTCATACATATCCAATGATATAAATATATGTGATGTGAAAATGTAAAATACTTAAAAGGTACTTGATTAGACTTAGGAATTCCTGAACTTGTAGAGCCTTTTGGTTGAGTAGGAAGGTGTTAAATATCAAGCAACTGGAGAGAAATAACTAAGCCTGAATCACATTGTATTAAAAGACTAAGGGTTGATAGAAACTTCTCAAATTTATCATCGTTATCATCTCCTTGTGAATTTTTTTTTACTGCCACTTTTTACTTCTTCTTTTAAACTCTTTTTTGTAGCACCTCTCTCAAAAAAATGCATCTGTGATGCTTTTTACTCGCCCATTACTTCAACAAACTCTTTCTGTTTCTCAAGATTTTCTTGGACTCTCAACTGTATTTCTTGAAATATTGACTATATTTACAAACAACAAAACTTTTTTCTAGATAAATAAGTGTGAATTCCAATAACATGAATACCAACAATAAATGAAAATAATAAAATTCTTTTATGAGAAAAGCAACATCAAGCTACTTATAAAAGTAATATCAATTGTCTAAGTACCATGTATGATTGCCAAAAAAATAAATATAAAAGTAAATTCCATTCCTTTTTTCCAAAAAAAAAAAACTACTTTTTGTTCTAATTTGCGTATGCTCTCTTTTTCTTTCAATTTTTTTCTACATTATTGTAGTTTTAAGATATAAGTTTGGTTTCATTTATAATTTTGATTGTTATTATGAATTATATGTGAATTTTGTGATATTTGTATAATGTTAAAATAAATAAATATTATTTTAAATGTTTTATTCATTGTTTTACAAAATAGTAAAACAACCCAAATAAATATACATATGTAGTATGTGACGATTGTAAAATCCTAGATTTCATAGTAAGAAATACTTCTAGAACCTTAAGATATCGAATGAAGTAGGAAAAAGTGAAAATCCTAAACATAATACGAATATAACATTTATACCCTAAAATGGTAAGTTTATTCGAAACCCTAATTGCTCTGACCCATTTCGATAATGGTTTACATATCTAACCACCGACAAGCAAATTAAGGCAAAATATTCTAGAAAAAAAAATTTATACTAGAATAATAGTAAGATATCCATATAATATAAAATAAAATTTTATCAGTTCATAAAAACGTCAATTATTGCATTTATACATGTATTTTTATATCTATCAGATTAATTTGTCTTGTCTACTATTACTACTATTTATTTACCATTTACTCTACTATACTTTTTGTATATCTACTCTAGCCCCTATTCTTACATGTTACAAACTTATATCTTATATTTTCTTCTCCCATAAAAGTTTTACTAAAGTTTATACTTAACTTCATTTTTACTTTTATTTATCTCCCTCTCCCATCCTTCCTCCCTACCTTCCCCCTCTTTCGCCTCCAACTTTTTTTTTCATTTTTTTAACACATTAATTCCTCACTTTTCCCTCTAAAAGTATCCCCTCCCTCCTTTATTTTTCCTACACTCACATAATCTCTCTTTCATTCAAAAATTATTCCCAAACTTCTCTCTTGATTCCTCTTCCTCCCCTCTCTACTACTCACACACACATCTCAATTCCTCCCTTAGGTAATACACTAAACTACCTTCTTATGTTATGATGTAAAATAAGTATGTATATCTTTGAATAGCTTCCATAAAATATCCCCATGATGCACCATGCTAGGGACAGAAGAATACAAGACAACATACTTTGTTTCAAGTTATGATAATATCATGTTCATGTTATAATCATGTTTATTTACATGTTGTTTCATGTATCTTAATCTAATATTTATGTGTGTATATATATATATATATATATAAGTATGTATATGTATATATGTATAAATAAGCTTTAGAGTATATTGCTCACTAATCTAACTATTATTTATTTCATGTTGTTTTATTTCATACAATTTATATTAGTTAATTTCTAGTCTTGGACTTGTCCATATTCAAGTCCAAAGGAGACTAGATCATTTTGAATCTTGAGAAACCTTGAAAAAAACTAAGAGATCCATTTTATTTTATTTTGTTTTATTACATCTTGTTCTGTTTTCATTGATTGTATATGGTGACTAGACTATTTTAAGTCTTAGGGAGCCTTGATCATATATGGACCACAAAGAAGTTGCTACCTTATTAATCGACCAGAAAGAGTTAATAAAAGAGTTTGAAAGGTTAAGCATCGAGTTTGTAGGACAAGATATAGAGGTAGAAATATCCAATCTTTAGATGGAACCAACTCTTGTAGACCACATTAAAGAAACATAACACTACGATAAAGTAATTTAGAAGATTAAGAAGTAGGTACAAGAAGGTAAATATACTAACTTTACCATAGATGACGAAGATGTAGTAAGGATGAAAGGGAAATTACGTGTGCCAGATGATAAAGGAAATCATAAAGGAAGCTCATCACTTAGGATATATGATGCACCTTGGAGGAAATAAGATGTACTAGGATCTTAAAAACTACTATTGGTAGAATGGCATAAAGAAAGATGTAGTCGACTATATGATGAAGTGCTGTACGTGCTAACAAGTCAAAATTGAGCATCGAGGACCATGGGATGCTCACTTGCTATTAATAGAATTCACCTACAACAACATCCACCACTTGACAATCCAAATGCCACAATACGAATCCTTATATAGATGATGATGTAGATCACCCTTATTCTAGGACGATGTTGAAAAACTAGCTATCGGACCAGATTTAGTAGAAGATGCAACATAAAAATTGAGAATAATTCAGCAAAGGATTAATGAGGCTTAAGACAAGCAGAAGAGCTAGGCTGATTAGAAAAGACGGGTTCTTGAATTCTAAGATGGAGATCACGTATATCTAAAGGTGAACCCAATCAAGAGTATTTATCGGGTATGTTCATAAGGAAAGCTGAGTCCACGATATATTGGACCTTTCGAAGTGCTCGAATGAGTTAGAGACTTAGCTTATCGCCTAGCCTTGCCACCAAATCTTTCAGGAGTGTATAATGTGTTCCATGTATCAATCTTACGCAAACATGTAGTAGACCCTGAACGAGTAGTGAAGTTAAAGCCAGTATTGCTAAAAGAAAACCTCATCTATGAGGAATGTAGACACCTCATTTTAACAATTTATTTTTGTCAATTTGTTAATAATTAAATGTTAATATTAGTGCAAATATGGCTAAATTGAAGGATTTTTTTTTCTGCATTTTTGAGCATTATGAATAGAAATAAAAATTAGGAAAATAAATCAAATTAAAGGAAATAAATATAATGGATGTAATATACATGTATATACTATAGTTTTATAATTTGAAAAATTTCACTGTTCATCTTCTTCTTTGTTGGGCGACCTAACCGACCACTTAAGCCCATTTTCAACCTACTTCCGGACCTTTTTCTACGAACCGAAGATAGATTTGGAAACTAGGCATGGAATAGTTTGTTTTGGTATAAAAAAACATATGTTTTCATCAATAATTACTCTTTCAAATCTGGACTTCAAATTTGGAAAAAACTCATTTTTTGTACTTTCTTAAAAAATTCAAAAACGTGTGAAAGTTGTTTCTTAGGCGATTTAATGATTTAGAACGTTACAATATGGGAGGTACACGTCATTTATTGCATTTAATTAGAAAGTTACATCGGTTTTGACTCGGATTATTCAAAATTTCCCCAAAATGTGTTTTACAAGCTTTAGATACGGGATTGATTGATTAGGAAGGTTTTGATCGAATTAAAGCTTATAAATACCCTCCTCATCTTTTGTTTTTGTAAGGAGGAAGGTCTGATTTCTCAAAACTCTGTCTATTTAATTTTAATTCGGATTTTCGTTCTTAAGTTGTTCTTGATTTAAGATTCTCAATTCTAATCATCAAATTTCGTCTTGTAGGGAAAATTAGAATAATTAATTTACATTGATTTATTCGGAATCGTAAGAACTTCAAAAGCCCTCAATCAATTATCTCCCATCCTTGCCGATCTGCCTTCGTTGGTCGTCCACTGTCACGTAATCTCGACCCTCCGCTGTTGCTGCTGCTGCTGCCATTGCCGAACTGCTCCTGGTCATCATCGTAGTCGATCTTGGTCGTCACAAGTCGTCCTTCGTTCATCCACTCGTTGATCCTATGCACGCTGTCACGGTCTTCGTCCCTGGTCGTCTTCAATTCCTGCATGCAGAGCCATCTTCATCTAGGTAAGTTTTCATTACCATATATGTTATGTATATATTATATAGTAATGATTATATATAATTAGTAACAAATATATGTTTTTGCATAAATAGATTAATAAGTGAAATTAGTTAAAGTTTTAATAATATTAATCATAGTAATATTTCTTCGATGTTAATATATGATAATAGTATGAAGTTTGTGTATATAAATAATTGTGATAATTTTACATGAGTTTTTTGTGATGATTGATATTATCATGATTTGTTTGTTTTAAAAAAAAAATCGTTTTGACACCTAAAATTTTTTTTTTTTTTATAAATTTGTTCAAAATTAATATGATAGATTTAAGAATCACATAAAATTAGATATTTTTTATTAAATCATAAAACTTAATGAACTTAAAGTGATAATATTTCAAAATACTAAAATTAACCAACAAACCAAAATTTTCTTAAAGAACTACGTGTGGTCTGATCTCGATTAGCGGGTACGTAGACACCTAAATGGGCGACTCAAAATATGTAAATTTTTTTTTTGTGATTTTGTTTGTTTCTCTTAGTTTAAGTAAATTTGTACATATTTATAAATAATTAGAGCCTTGTAAAGTTTAGATTTTGAAATTAAGGTTTAAAAGAACACAATTTAAAATTGGAAAGCTAAAGTGGTAACCGTTTAGGTTTTAATAGGTTAGCCCCCGGACTCAAGTTAATTTCTGGTTCTCATTTTCAAAATGATTTTTTTTCGCGGATTAGTAGCAAAACCGAAATCAACCCACCTATTGGTTTCGGTTTATCTTTTTTTCTCGACTTTAGTCAAATAGTGACTCCAAAATATTTTCAAAATTCAAAATTTCCTTTAATTCTTAGTCGAGGATTAGTATTGAATGGGTTAGGGTTTAGTACGAATCGAATTAAAGATAATCGAACCAGAAATCAATACCCAAGCTCGACAAGGAACATTTGATGCAAATTTTGGATTGAAAAAACTAGAAGCCACGGAACAAGGAAATAAAATACGTTAAGGTCCTCTAGAGAAATCATACAAATGAGGAAGCAAACTGGGAGGCCGAAGATGAGATTCGACTTAGATTCCCAGACTTATTCAATGAATCAAGTGTGTGAGTCAAAGTTTTGGGGACAATTTTTTTAGGGGGTTTAAGTTATAAACACCTAGATTTTATGATAGTTTTTTTTTTTTTTATGGAGCTAAAAGTCAAACTGGAACCCTAAAGTTAACATAGGTTAATAATAAGTACTAGATACCCTAGATCCAGCGAGACCACGCTTGAAACCCTAAAATAATAAAACCATGATAACCCTAGTTTATAGTTCAAAATTATGTCTTATAACCTAAAAAGATCAGATCTGCCAAAAATTTGTCTATTTCGGACCCAGCCGGGATCAGCTTCCAAAATCAGGGTACTGACACATAAAATGAGAAAAATATTTTGACAATCAATCTAGGCTTGTAATATAGGAAGAATTCATAAAAATATCAGATAAAATTTTTTCGGCTCCTAAAAACGTCAGATGTAGCCTAATTCGTTAATTTTGTTACTATCAGTAATTAAATTATCTTTTTTACTATTTAATTACTATTCACTACTATTCATTACTATTTATTAATCTTTACTTTTCCTTTTCATTATTTATAAAATTATGTTATTTTAAGAAACTTATGCACAAAAATGCTGATAAATGGACTTACATTCATAAAAAGTGTGCTTGTCTTTTGAATTAAACGAATTCATATTTGGTCATATTCTTTGAATGTGTATTTTGTTGATGACACAAAAAGGGAATTGCATGTGGTTGGAATTTGTTGATTGTTTAGAAGGCACAGTTTGTTTATCAAATAGATGTTCTTTGTTGATAAATGATTGGTGTTAAAAATAGTTTTAAGAGAGTTTGCTTAAAAAAATTTTAGTTATCCTTTTATGATAAAAAAGAGGGGAGAAAGTTAAAAGAGAATAGTTTTCAAATATTAAAGTTTTGTTTTTGATGATAATAAAAAAAGGGAGAAAATAAGTGAACAAAAAATATATTTTGTTTTTCATAATTAAGTTATTTATATTTTTTGTGTATGATGTTTTGTCATCATCAAAAAGGACGAGAATGTTAAGTGCCCTAGTTTGGTTTTGATGATAACAAAACATGTATAAGTGTTTACTAACAAATTCATTAAGTGTGCAGTGCTTAAGTATGATAAAAGGTTTATGAAAATATTTTTCAAAAGAGATTCAATTAAGAAAGAATTTCAGAAATTGATTGAAAAGTTTTTCAAGAACAAATGTATAGTCCGAAGGTAACTCAGAAGGTAAAATTGTTGGTTTACAAAATCACATAATGGTCAAAAGATCAATCAAAGGGTAAATGTCATTATGAACGAGTTTCACAAATAGACTTGAAGAAACTGGATTTTCTATGATTCTTTATGGATTAAAGACCTAGCTCCAAAGTTGAGTGTATTAGGGTAATACATTCAATTATGTTCTATATAGTTGGTTTAAATATCCAAAGGGATTCAAGTTTACATTGAATTAAAAGTGTTATTCTTGAAGATTTAATATTTTGACAGCAAGGATATTTATAACAATGTCAAGATGTGTTCAAGATTCAGTCCAGATCTGACATGAAAAGCTCATCTAATAAAAATATCTATTTATGAGAAATCAAGAACGCGATTTCTATGGCTAAAGGAATTTAAATTCAAAGTAGATTATGGACAACAAGATATGGGACAATATCAAAGGAACATAAATCTTTTGAAGCATGAATAGTATCAAGGGATATTTATCATAAAGATATCGCCAACAACGTTCAAATATCAAGTCTTGTCCACAACAAGATAATGATAAACGATCAAGTCTTTCTTATCTTCATCAAGTGCAAAAATTCTAGAACAAAAATCATTAGCCAACCTTATCTTTTATATCCATTAGAAGTTTTAATTGGAGGACTTCGTTTAAAACAAAGAGCAAAATATCAAGAAGATATCTTATCTAAATTTTTGAATTTCTATCCATCTAGTCATTGAAAATAATAAGATAAATATACCTACTGGAGTCCAAGAAAAATAGAACAGGAGTGGAAACAAAAAGACGCTGCTGCTCATTACGCATTATTGGTGTGCAAAACACTGTTACTTTAAATTGTCTTTCCTGCACAAAAATTGTGAGGATATTTTAATTATTAATTCCTCACTTGATTTTGATTTGTACTTTGTGTGAAATTGAGAGTTACAAGTAGGCTCAGTAGATTGATTGTTAACTTAAAAAGAAGTTTGGAGAATCAAGCTAAGTGCATTGTAGCCAAGTGCTTTGGCAAAGACAACTTATAACTCATTGATTGTTGATTGGATAGTGGAATATGCGGTGTGGAATACTAGGCCCCGGGCTTGGTGCTGGAAGAGAGAACTGATGCTCAAGGCAGAACCTCTATAAATCGATTTTGCAGTCTCTTCTCTCTTATCTCTCTTTATTTAGTGCATGTTTAATTGTTTTGCTTAGCTATGTTTTATGCTCAGAAACTAAATCATAGAGTAAAACTGGAAGTTTATCTTTAAACCTTTTGTTTAATCTTTTGTGAATTTAAGTGAACTTGTTGGATTCGAATTTTTTATTAAGCTATTGGTTATAAGTTTATTGTTTTCAAGTAAGCTTTAAAGCCATTACAATTTGATTAACTAAGAGGTGTGAATTTGGTTGAGTTTTTGAAAAGTAAAATTTTTATTAATAACCCTCTTGGTTATTCTTTTGGGATCAACAATTTGGTTAAAAGCATATAAATTTATGCCCCATGGAGGATGTAAATCCATTCAACATATGATTACCAAAAAATCATATGTCTTGTATGCTCATGTGGTTGTTGCATTTCACTTGGTTGATTAAATAACTTGTTTGATTATTGTTATTCAAGTATACTTATCTGTGGAAATAATTCTCACTTAGCTAGTAGCTCATACCTTTATAGCTGTAAGCGCCGGAAAATTCCAGTAAACAATTCCAAAATGAACTTAAAAAACAAACCCTAAAAATGACTCCAAATTAAAATCAAACTTTGACTAGTCCTAAATCATGAACGAATCCAGAAAATTCTTAATCTTTAGAAAATGAGATTCCTTAAAAATAAAATAAGAACTCAACAATCTTCAAATTCAAAACCACTACGTACGACAAATTCTATACATAACTCTGGCTTGTAAAATCGGGTAATATAGAACCCAAAAACAAATTATTAAAAGTAAATAACGATTAACCTTCGAAAATAAAACCTAATTTAATAATTCTAAAAATGTTAAGAGATATTAAATACTTACAAAAATAAAAATTAAAAATAAATTTCTCAAATTAAATATGTTGTATAAACATAAAACATCAGTTTCCAAATTGGCAAAGATCTAAACCAGAAAATCACCCGGGAACCCTAAGTGGAATATAGTAGTTCAAGTCCGAAAATCTCGTGCTCTTAGTCCTAGAGGCCGAGGTGTAGTTTAAGTGTGTAGAATAACTCGCAGAAATATAAGGTCGCTTAAAAATATTAGATTGGTAAATTTTTAGCCTATTTCGAACCCGTTCGGATATAAACTTTGAAAAGCGAGTCCCCGGGGATTGAGATATCAAAAATATTCCATTAATACCATTAGACTCGTATTTTCATAAGGATTTCTAAAATATCAATTTTATAATTTTTCAATAACTAAAATTATCTGATTTTGCGATTATACTCGTATTTCATTACTACTGGTAATTAACTGGTCTTTTGTACTATTCAATACTATTCATTGCAAAATTTTATAAACTCTTATATTTTTAGATAAATATTTTATATATCATAGAAAAAATTCTTTTTTTCTAAAATTTAGTTAGTTTTGAGTTTTTATGGGATTAGTTTCTATTTAAGACCTGATACTAAAAATAAAATAAATTAATTTAATAATTGGAAAATATTTGAAAAATAATTTTATTTCATGAAATATATATATTTTAATTTTTGGGGCTATAAAAATATCAATTATAGCTTATATTCGCGTATTTTGATCATACCGGTAATTATTTGCTAATTCACTAAAACAAATTAATTAATTATCTTATTTTAATTATGAAAAATCTGCTACACATATTTGGAATACATTTTCTATATTTTTCTTATTTTTATTTTATTTTATTAAGAAAGTACTCCTACAACCCATACCTTTAAGTACACCTTTCACACATCACTTCTTTTTCACTTCAGTCTTTCTACACTTCATTATATCACTTCATAGCAGATTTTTCCCTTCTTTTTGGCTTCCTTGTCCTTTACAATACTCCAAAAATTCATTAAAATAACCCTCTTTCAAATCCTTCTTCAAGAAGCTACACATACCATTAATTACATTACAATTCCAAGTCAAAAGCTAACCAAATTCCCTCTCTCCCTTCTATCAAATTCACGCCAGCTATAGGACATCATTGGCTGCACATTTTTTTTTCTTATCTTCATTTAATGTGTCTTTAACTCATTCTATCTCTCTCTCTCTCATTTATACCTTCAAACCTTTACCATTCCTTACCTTTTTCTTTTATTTTTCCTCTCTTTCTCTCTTCATTTTCTCTTATTCTTACATGAAAACCTTGCTGCCCTATTTCTTATTTGAGCTCCCACACATATTTCTTCAAGATCCTTTGATAAAAATCTTGTCCAAAGCTTCCATAGATGATATAGGTAAAGTATAGTGAGAGTTTCATGTATCAAATGACTTTCCATAAGCTTAAAAGCTAAGGATGATGATGCCAAAATGAAACACTCCTCTTATCCATGAGTACTCTCTTGTAATATTATTATTTTCTTGTTAGAAGTAGTTATATTTTGTAGATCTAGCTTTTATGTAACTTTGATCATGTTTATGTTTAAATCTATGAGTATAGCTTAATACTATGGATTTCTTTTATATTTATGCTCATAAAAAGTGTAGATCTTGGTTTTGAATTCAAACAAAAATGGTGAAATCCGTATCTAGCCAAGACCCATTTTTAAAAACCACTTTCCAAGTGTCAAAATGAAATTTTTACTTGAGATAATGAAGGCTTAATGTATATATATCATCAAGACTTCAATTTATATGGTTTAAATATGATTTTCAAAGATTATTTTTCATAACAAAACTCTATTTTTGGATTTAGGCTAAAGCATAGTTTAAAAACATGTTTTCCAACTTAAAAATGAAGTTTTTATTCAAGATATGGAAGGCTCTTAAGATAGGATATGTAAAGGATGATTTTTCATAAGTTCAAATAGATTTTATCAAAAGATATGTCCAAAAATAAATTTTGTAAATTCGGATCTCAACCAATACCAATTTTGAAAACCCATTTTTCAACACAAAAATGAAGGATTTGTTTAAAAAATGAAAGGCTTATGTATAGGAATCAATAGGAGATGTTTTTGATAAGTAAATGGTAGAGCTACTAGTAGATATTCTCAAAAATAGGAAGAGATTACAAAATATGAAATTGAGTTTTATTCAAATTTTGTAAATTCGGATGGTTTCAAAACCATGCCTTAAAAACCTTTTTATCAACTTTAAAACTTGTGTTTTATATGAAAAATGAAGAGTTTGAGTCATAGATATCATCAAGTAATGATTTTTATAAGTTAAGATGGGATTTGCTAAGAAAAACATGTAGAACAAGGAGTAGAAATAAAATAGGAAAATTTGAGTTGTGTCATTTTAAGAAATTCATAATAATAGAGTAATGGTATGAAAACCCATATTTTTTAAGCTCAAAATAGAAGTTTTATTAAAGAAATGAAGTCCTTAGTGGCTAGGTATGGTTGAACCTTAATTTTCTAAGTATCAAATGATTTTTACATAAAGGAATCACCACAAAAACAAGTTTTACAAAATTCGGATTTTGGAATGAATCAGTTTTAAAAACATGTTTACAAAGTGTAAAATGAGAATTTTTATTGAAAAACAAAGGCCTTAGGGAATATACATAATGAAGGCTTAATTCTAATAAGAATAAATAAATTTTATCAAGGAATTTTTCTAAAAACAAGTGTGGATTGTCAAGAATACAAGACTAGCCTTTCTAAGTTGATTTTTCATAATGTCTTACAAGGAAAAAGTTTTCAAAAAATTTTTGTTTATTAAATATCATCAAGAACAAGTGTATATATATATATATATATCTCATGACATATCATTTATGATAGTAACTTGTTCATAGTGCATGTATACTTGCTTTGGATAGTAGAATCTTCATGAACTTTCATAAAATCAATTTTCTAAATCGGTTTTCGCTATTGTTCTGATCTGATCCGATCTTTTCGAAGATTCAAAGTTTTCAAAACTTAAATATGATTTATAATTAGATAGATCTTTTGAAGTAGATAGAAATCGATATATAATTTACAAAATTCCGAGTTCAAACGACCAAGTTATAGCCGTTTTAAGTTGGAATTTTCGCTTAGGGCGAGAATTACGAATTTGACAGTTTGTATAAGATAGTTTGGATTAGTTAAGGGATGAAATACTTATTAGGGTATTTCTTCCTTTTTTGGTGATCTTGAAATTGACGATTCCCAACCACCAGATTACTTTTAGTAAAAGAACGGTGATCCAATGGCCGAGTGAGTCTTCTTCTTATTTTGTTATCTTGTTTGTACTTGTAGCTAGTTGCATTAGAATTATAGGAACAAGATAAAAATCGATATGAATGGGGATGGGATAGATGATGAGACTTTGATGTATGTATTCCAAAGAATATTAAAGCATATTGAAACAATAATTTGATTGAATAACTGCATTGTTTATATTATTTCTGTTTATGTGTATGATATTGGTTGGTCACTCTAAAGAAGTATGAATAATTTAACCTAAGCAAAAATTAAATTGATCATGCATCGCATCGGACATGTTGCATTTGGTAGCGTGCTACTCCTACGCAGGTCGATCGGTATGGTCCAAGGACTCATTTGGATAATGAGACCCTGTATCAGAGCTCATTCATAAGGAACTAAGGTGCATCAGGGATGCATTCCATGTGTGAGCCTAGTCGAGTCGAATGCTATGAGCCTGGAGAGGGGGAGGGGGGGGGGGACTCGAGGACTAGCAGCGGTCGTGTAGACTTTCAATACCATCCTAACCCAATATACGGAGGGTATAAATCCGTTCTGTGTATAGGTTTCGGATACCCATACATAATTATCTGCTCATGTGTTTGTTCATGCATAGCATACGGATGATTTATAACTTGCTTGTTATGGTGCGTAATTAAGGGAATTCTCACTAAGCTAGTGTAGCTTATACCCCAATAGATGTTCAAATGAACAGGTTATCTCAAGAATGCTAAGTGGGGACCGAGATGGCTGAAGTCGAGTATAACTTCAAGATTCCAGCAGGAAGTAAGAATACTTGAAAATATTAGCTAGGTTTTGTGAAATGTCTTGTAATAGTTTGTGTAGTAAAATTTGTGGATGAATTGTAATTAAAGTATAGTGAATTGTATTTCCTTTACATTGTTACTCAAGTGTATCAATACAAAATGTATCATTTCGATATGTCTCTGTAAACCCCTAATGTTTTGTGACTTAATTAAGCTTAAACCCTAATTACAAAGTCAACAAAACCCTAGTCTTTTGCAACCGTTCAAGTTCGGCTTTTCCCGTTTAAGCAACCTTAGGAAAGTTAGTAAGAATTTAGTATGTAGAATAGTTTGTAATAACATGAGAAAGCTTAAAAATATCAGATTAGTCAAACCGCGATTCGTTTTGAGCACAACTGGACACAGTTCTCGAAAAGCATGTCCCAGGGCTCAGATTAGTAAAAATATTCCGAATATACCGTTAGACACGTAAAAATATAAGGTTTTCAAAAATATCAGTTTCATAATTTTTCAGTAACTAAAAATATCAGATATCGCAATTATAGGCGTATTTTCTTACTATCGGTACTTAAATTGTCATGTCTACTTTACATTACACTATTTGCTACTATTATACACTATTCATTTATCTCTACTTTTTCTTACAACCTATACCTCTATTTCTTACAAATTTTCATTTCCAATACAACTTCATATCTTTCATATCTTACTTTTAATTAAAAAAAAAAAAAAAAAAATCACTCCCTCACATACACTCAAGTAGCGCCGGCCCCTCTCTTTTTCTCCTCCATTTGTTTTGTTTTTCATTTATTTAATTAACACAATTTTACTCCTACATTTTCCTATAAATACCCCCTCTTCCTTCCACTTCTTTCACAACTTTTGTAAACCCCCAAAGTTTTGTAATCAAATTAAAGCTTAAACCCTAATTAGAAGTCAACCGAATTTCTAAAGTCAACAAAACCCTAGTTTACTGTAACCGCTTAACTCCGGCATTCCTGTTTAAGAAACCCTAAGAGAGTAAGAAAGAGTTTAGGTGATAGAATAGTTCGTAATTATCCAATGAAGTTTAAAAAGATTAGTTTAGTAAAACCGCAACTCGTCTTGAACCCGATTAGACACAGTTCTTGAAAAATGTGTTCCGAAGCTCGAAATAGTAAAAATATTCCAAATATACCTTTAGAATCGTAAAAATATAAAATTTTCAAAAATATCAATTTCATAATTTTTCGGTAGCTAAAAAATATCAGATATCGCATTTATACGTGTATTTTCTTACTACCAGTACTTAAATTGTCATGTCTACTTTACATTACACTATTTACTACTATACTATACTATTTACCTATCTCTACTTTTTCTTACAACCTACTCTTACAACCCATACCTCTATTTCTTATACATTTTCATTTCCAATACAACTTCACATATTTCATTTCTTACTTTTAATTAACAAAAATACAAAAAAAATAAATTTTATCTCCCTCTCTTCACTAAAATAGCGCCGGCCCCTCTCTCTTTCTTCCCAATTTGTTTTATTTTCAATTTATTTAATGAACACAAATTATCTCCCACATTTTCTTATAAATATCCCCTCTTACTTTCACTTCTTTCACACCTCTTCTACGCTAAAGTTACTCTCTAAAATTTCTACAAGAAGTCTCTCCCAAGAAGTTCCTCTAGTTTAGGTCTTTTAGGTAATTTTCTTCAAGTTTTCTTTATGTTCATCTACTTAGTATGAGCTTAGTGTGTGTTTTCTAAACCATGAAGGTTAAAGAAAGCAACAATAGATTCATACTTTGTTTTTATTCATGATCTAATTCCTTTATGTTGCTTTTATATTTATAACTATCTAATATATCTATGTAGCTATTATATCATTTAGAGCATATAAGCTCATTTGTTTTGCAATTTATTTACTTTTCATGCAATTTATTTACTTCCTTGCAATTTATTTACTTCATATTATTTTTAAGACTAATCTTTCTAGTCTTAGACTTGTCCTTATCAAGTCAAAACATTTTCTTTTCTTTTTGGGACTAGTCTTCTCTTAGTCCCAAGATACCTTGATGAAGCTAAGGTTCCAATACTTGATTTATTTCCTTATTAACTTATTCTTTCAAGTTATTATGTTTCTTTATGTTTACATAACTTTATGATTCACATTCATGCATGAACATAATGATTTTTGTCTCAATAAAATAAATGAGGAAATGTTTTCTTAAAAACGAAGATTCTTTTCTAGAAATAAGAAGTAATTTTTCTTAGACAAACTTTTCTAAGAAATCTAGAGGAGCTCATAAACATACATAGAAAAGAATTTTTGAAATAAACAAAAGTTTTACTAAAACTTCACTTTTTATCAAGTACTAGAAATTCTTTTCATCAAAATGAAATGATCTCAAGAAACAAAGAATTATTTCTCCAAACATAGAATTGTTATTACTTTCAAAAGAAAAGTTGGAAGCTAAGTTTAGAAAAAAAATCATTCCTTAAGAATTTAAAGAGATTACAGAAATTAAACTTAGGAAAAGAAAATACTCATTTGAAACAACTTAAGATATTTTCAAAAGCAAAATAGAAAGGAATATTTCAAAAGTTCTCACTTTCTAAAATATTTAAAAGACTTTACTTTTATTTGAGACAACTTCACTAAATTTCATACATTTGATATGAGTCAATAAATCTATGTATATGCATTTCAAAGGTTTGACAAATTGTTATAATATCTATCTCTTCAAAATGAGCTTTGAATAAAAGAAAGAAAACAAGTTTATAAAAATTCGTGGTGAATTTTTCTGCCACTTTTTCGAGGCCCAAATGACTTAGTTTGATGAAAATAAGTTTAGAAATAGAGAGATCTTTTCGAATAGGTAGAAAACGGTATATTATATGCGAAATTCCAAGTTAAAATGAGCAAGTTATGGCTATTTTAAGTTGGAATTTCCTCTTATACGATTTTACCTCGATTTTCAGAAAGATTTAGAATCTTCAAGAATAGAGATTTCATGAAAGACTCATTTTGGGTATTTCATCTTGTTTAGATGGAGAAGGACCCGAGATCACTTTTTCGAAAGATTACTTCGATTAGGATCTACCGACATGGAGTGAGTTAATCCTTTACTAAGTTACATTTCCTTGTTTTGTGCTTGTAAGTAGTGGCACTAGCGATTAAGAAAAAGATAAATGAATATTGGTTGTGTGACTTGGAATTATGATTGGTTAAATACAAGTTAAGAATATCGAAAGAAGGTTTGATAAATAAATTGTGATTCTTGTATTGATATGATGAAAATTATGTTGATCACCTTTAACTTGAACTAAGCATTGTTTGGTTAAATATATATTGAAATTAATTCATGCATATCATAATTGTGAGTCACATTTATTTCACTACTATTCTTCGTGTGGGGAAACGAGAAAATGGTGGCGGTGGCTAGTGGGAGCCGGAAAGTCTACATGGGCTAGTGGGAGCCAGGAAGTCTACAGGGCGAGGAGGAGCCGATAAATCTGCAAATATTGATGGTCGTAAGGGCCTGTAATCTCCCAACCCTCAACATGGAGGGTGTAAAATCCATGCGACACTTGATTTCCGGTTAATCATGTGTATTTTGTTTGTTCATATATTTGGTGTATTCTCGTATGATTGATTAAATACTTGTCTGAATTATGGAAATGTCTTGTAGATGGAATTATCTCACTAAGCTAGATTTGCTTATACCTTTATAGCTTTTTGTTACAATATGATTACCTTTGGTTGGCCCCAAGGAGCCCCGTATACCAGGTATGAGTTTAAACTACTAGAAGTTTTTGGGAGAAACTGTATGTATTTAAGTTTTGAACATAGGCTTCTAGGAAAATTTCTATAGTAGGCTTGTGTTATAGTTGCTATTATTTTGTTGAAAGACTTCTAAAGCGGGGGAATGCCCCTAAGATGATGTAAGGATATTATTATGAAGATCTTATGTTTATTTATGTTAGTTCTTGCTTGCTTTTATTATCTACTTAAATGTGATACCCCTGTGAGTCTCCTACTATCTTGGAAGCATGCCTTACATATGATATCGAAGCTCCTGCATGACTAAGGTTGTCATTCATTAGCTTTAATATTATATGCGGTGGATTACCACGTTTAAGGTACCCTCCAGGGCATGACAACTTCCATACACTAAAATTACTCTCCAAAAATCTCTCCATAACCTCTCTCAAGTTTCTCTAGTTCCTACTTCTTCTCTAGGTAATATTTTAGCTTTCTAAAGTATTCATTTACTTAGTATGAGCTTAGTGTGTGTTTTCTAAACCATAAAGGTTAAAGAAAGCAACAATAAGTTCATACTTTGTTGTTGCTCATGGATCTAATTTCTTTATGTTGCTTTTATATATATGTTACTAAATATATCTATGTAGATATATATATATATATCTTTTAGAGCATATAAGCTCATTTGTTTTGAAATTTATTTATTTTCCTTGTAATTTATTTACTACCTTGCAATTTATTTACTTTCATGTTGTTTTTAAGACTAGTCTTTCTACTCTTAGACTTATCCTCATCAAGTCAAAACATTTTCTTTTTTCTTTATGGGACTAGTCTATTCTTAGTCCTGGGATACCTTGATGAAGCTAAGGTTACAAACATACATGACATAGAAGGAAACTTTTTGAGTAAACAAAAGTTTTACTAAAACTCCACTTTTTCATCAAGTATTAGAAGTTCATTTCATGAAAAATGAAATAATCTCAAGAAACAAGGAAATTATTTCTATAAATATAGAATTGTTATTAGAAACTAAGAAATAAAATTATTCTTTGAAAAGACTAAGAAAAATTAAACTTACTCATTTAAAATGACTTGAATAAGAGGAATTTTTCAAGAGTTTCATTTTCCTTAAGAAGACTTTACTTTTACAAAATATATGGTTTGAGACAACTTCATTAACTTCATACATTTGATATGAGTCAACAAATATATGTATATACATTTCAAAAGTTTTGCAAATTATTATAATATCTATCTTTTCAAGATGAGCTTTTGTTAAAAGAGGGAATTCAAGTTTGTGAAAATTCGTGGTGGATCTGGTCACCACTTTTTCGGAACCCAAACGACTTAGTTTGATAAAAATAGTTTTATAAATAGAGATATCTTTTCTAGTAGTTAGAAAACGATATATAATATGCAAAATTCCGAGTTAAAATGAGCAAGTTATGGCCATTTTAAGTTGGAATTTCCTCCAATCCGATTTTACCGCGATTTTAAGATAGATTCAGAGATTTCAAGAATAGAAATTCTATGAAAGACTCATTGTGGGTATTTCATCTTGTTTAGGTGAAGGAGGAACCGAGATCCCTTTCCCGGAAGACTACTTTGATTAGGAGCTACCAACATGGAGTGAGTTAATCCTTTACTAAGTTACATTTCCTTGGTTGTGCTTGTAAGTAGTAGCACTAGAAAATAAGGCAAAGATAAATGAACAAATATTGTGTGATTGATACTTATGATTGGTTGAATATAAGTTAAGAATATCGAAAGAGAAATTGATAAATAAATTGTGATTCTTTCATTGATATGATGAATATTGTTTGATCGCCTATAACTTGAACTCAACATTTATTGGTTAAACTTATATTGAAAATGATTTATGCATATCATATTTGTGGGTCACATTTATTTCATTACTATTCTTCATGTGAGGAAACGAGGAAGTTGTAGTGGTGGCTAGTAGGAGCCAGAAAGTCTACAGGGTGAGCAGGAGCTAGCAAATCTATAAGTATTGATGGTCGTATGGGCCTATAAGCTCCCAACCCTCGACATGGATGGCGTAAAATCCATGCTACACATGATTTTCGGTTAATCTTGTGTATTTTGTTTGCTCACGTGTTTGGTGCATTTTTATATGAGCGTTTAAATACTTGTTTGATTTATGGAAATGTCTTATAGATGGGAATTATCTCACTAAGCTGGATTTGCTTATACCCCTATAGCTTTTTGTTCCAGTATGATTATCTTTGGTTGGCACCGAGGAGCCTCGTATGCCAAGTATGAGCCAAATTCACTAGTAGTTTTTGGGAGAAGTTATATGTATTTAGTTTTAAACATAGACTTCTAAGAAAATCTCTATAGTAGGCTTATGTTATAGTTATGATTGCCTTATTAATAGTTTAGTTGAATCAAGACTATTTGAGATGGGGGAATGCCCTTAAGATGATATAAGGGTTTGTTATCTAAATGAATATTCCATGTTTATTTATATAAGTTCTTGCACGCTTTTATTATCTACTTAAATGTAATACCCTTATGAGTCTCCTACTATCTTGGAAGCACGCATTGCATGTAATATCGAAACTCCTACATGAATAAGGTTATCATTCACTAGCTTAATATTATATGCGGCGGACTGCCACTTTTAGGGTACCCTCTGGGGCGTGACAGTTTAAGTTGGTATCAGAGCGCAAGTTTTAGATAAAAGATAGTAGAAATAGACTTTAAGATAGATAGTAAGAAGCTAGAACTTAAGCTTAAGATATGATCCTTTTCTTGTTCTATTGAATAGTTAACTTTCCCCGAAGTTAAGGAAAAATCTCGAAATTTCCTTAAGGACCTAGATGAGACCTTTGTGAACTACCACCTTAGGTTGAGAGTCCTATGTGAAGAATGAGCGTTAGTTGGAAGACCTTAAACCGCCCGAGAAATGTTTAAGCTGTAGAGGAAAGGTTTGAAACATTCCTTATGGAGAAACTTTCTCGGAGAATTGAGATTCGATGCCGTAAGCAGAGGAAGGTGGAGTAACGTAGAAGTGATCTACGTAGTAGAAAGGATGATAGTTTTTATGTATAGAGAGACAATGTTGCAAGAGATGACCTTTATCTTAAAAGCGGAAGGAACCCGACAGGACCCAGACTTTCGAACATAGAACAAGTTAGGACCCCTCTACATCTATGCGCGTGATGAACTGGTAGACCACAGCGACTGGTTGAGAGCTGACGCGGAGGAACATTTCTACTGGTATGCCGCCTATAGACGTATTGTCCCCATGCCATCAGAATGTAGCACCCAACCAAACTCCATTGGAATGCAGCTGGACGTAATCCCGGACGAGGATTTCATCATGGAAGATGCCCAAAGGAATGAAGGAAATGAAGAGACAGAAGGAGACCCTGAAGAAGACCTCGATGAAAACTCAGAACCTGAGGAAACTCCGTCCTCATCTCTTTGGGAAGATAGTCCCTTAATTCCCAGTCCGGTACCTCCACGAAGGTTAAGCCAAGATGTTCCCATGGAGACAATTGCAAGAAACAACCCTGTGATAATCTCTGACTTAGAGGAAGAAGGAAGGAGAGATAACCCACAATGGAGGAATGCTTTTGAACCAAGTGGATTTTGAGAAGCAGGTCTCAAACCTCTACCGTAGCAGTAGCACCTGAAGAAGGAAACCAAGAAGGACAAGAAGCAACAAATGACACCACCCAAGGAGAAAGGATTTCTATGCACGAAGAAGTATGGGCATCTCAAGTAGAGATCACTTCGAGGTATAGAGGAAAGAGCATGGCCGTAAGTCAGTATCTGCGACAATTTATAAAGAGACAAAAAGGTTCCACTAGCCGAAGCATGACCCCGGCACCATCACCATGAAGAAGGGAAGATTGAGGAAGAAAGAAGTGAAGGAGATGAGCACAACCCCAACGAGTCCAACAAGCCTTTTTCCTAAGATTAGGATAGGCATATCCTTACCTGAAATGAATGTTTTTGCTTTTAATGATTTTGTTTTAAGTATTTCCTTTTCCGAACAACTATCTTTTGTTGAGAATGGTTTTAACCTTCTCAGATTATGTAAGGGTTATCACCCTCTTCTGTTCTAATGAAAAGTACTTTGTGTTTGATTTAATGATTTTTTATTTGATTGCCTTAAATATTTCCTATACAAATTTCCGATATTTTTCCCCCTTATAAAGATTTAAGAAGTCTAAAATTAAGAATAATTAACAGATGAGGTAGGAGAGGTAGGAGATGTGAACGTCGTGCCTCCAATAACGTTTCGGTTGAGCTAGAAAATCCACTAGTTGGACAACCAACAGTACCACCAAATCCCCCACCAACTCAACAAGGCGATGTTTGGGCTACTATCAACCAACTAGCTGGTCTGGTCAATAACTTTATGCAACATGCACAGAACATGCCACCACTAGCTGCCAATGCACCTGAGGCAACAGTTGAGGCCCCAGCACCACCAGAAGCTGAATCTCAAACTGTTCCTTGCCAGCACCACCGCCACCTCGACCTTATCAAAGCTCTTTGCCAGACTTCATCAAAAGTAATCAATACTTTGATGGGAGTTTCAAAAAACCAGATGAAGCGGAGGACTGGCTAGCACAGATAGAAAGATGGTTTGCTGCATATGAAGTGCCCCATCACCTTCGCTTGGATTATGGCACTTATACGTTGAGATTCAACGCCAGTGTATGGAGGGGATTGAAAAGTAGAGAGTTGCTACCACCGGTGACCTAAGCAACCTTCAGAAGGGAGTTTTTGGAGAATTATTTTCCTAGAAGTTTAAGAGTACAATACAATGGAGACTTCCTTCACATATCTCAGAAAGGAAGGATAGTAGAACAATACGAGACTGAGTTTAGTCGTCTACTCTAGTATGCGCCGGAATCGTTTAGGCATAGTGAAGAGCTAAAGAGACAAGTCTTCCTAAGTGGCCTGGACGAGGACTTGAGGATGTGTTTGGAGGAGTTGGATCTAAGGACCCTCCATGAATTGGTTGAAAGGGCTTGCATTATAGAAGGAGCCACGAAGAGGAAAAGTAAAGCACCTGAGAAGAGAACCTTTGTGTTAGGAAAGAGAACTCAAGATAGTTACAGTTCCAGTTTTCAGAACAAGAAGTTTAAACCCTTCAACAGTTACAGAGGGAGTGCTAGTGGTAACAAGGAGCATCAAAGGTCAAAGTGACATGCTGGAAATATAAAGAGAAACATTATCCGAAGAGGTGCCCCTTGCTTCAACACAAATGCTATTTTTTGTAGAGACCCTAGCTACAAGATCAGTGATGCCCGAAGATGGCTTCCCACCGTTTGCTTTGTATGCAAGCAAACTGGGCACTTCGCCAATAAATGCCCGCAAAGAAAGAATGTCCTAGCTAGACTGTTTGGTTCAATGGGAGGAGCTACATCGGCGAAGAATGGAAATGGAGGGCGCAACTCGAGCCGTTCTGGAGCAGCTGTCCATGGAATGAGAATTTACAACTTGGAAGGGCAGTGGGTATGTGAAGAGTTGGACGATGAAGGAGATGAGTTAGCAACCATAGATAGAGATTATGGCCCCGATTTTGGACTGGTGACAGGTTAGAATTGGAAACTCCTTTACCTTTGATGCAAGTTATTAAGTACCCTGCATTCAATTCTTAATACTAGAAGTATAAAGTTTTATACCAGTAAATAGCTTAAGTATACCAGTTTCGTGATTAGTATAAAATTCGAGTGCAGGTCACATACGCATAGCTAGTCAAACCGCTTATGCTTTGTTTGACACAAGCTACGCATTCCTTTATCACCGTTAGTTTGGCTAAACAAACTGGTTTACCCATAGATACTATCGCTACCGGTTTTCGAGTTAAGACCCCCACCGGAAGCATAGTAACAACTAAGGAAATGCTTAAAGATTGTCCCATGGAGATTCAAGGATGTTACACTAAGTGTGACCTAATAATTTTGGAAATGAGCAAATACGAAGTAATCCTAGGAATGAGTTGGTTGACATCTGTTAAGGCTCTAGTGGATTGTAGACACAAAGAGGTGAAGTTTAAGGATCAGGATGGGTGTAAAATAGTATTCAAAGGAGAATCCATGGTGAAGTTGAACTCATTTGAGTTAATGGATGATGAAGAGATCAACTTAAGTAACATGGATGAAGAAGAGAAAGAAAAGGAGAAACCTAAGTTGGAATCCATACCCGTGGTTAAGGAATTTCCAGATGTATTTCCTGACGGATTACCTAGATTACTACCCAAGAGAGAAATCGATTTCGAAATCGACCTATTGGTGAATACGGAGCCAATATCAAAGGCACCCTACCGAATGGCACCAGTGGAGCTAAAGGAGCTAAAGACTTAGTTACAAGACTTGCTAGACCAATGTTTCATTCGACCAAGTGTATCACCCTAGGGAGCACCAGAACTGTTCGTGAAAAAGAAGGATGGTTCTATGCGCTTATGCATCGATTATCGGGAGCTCAATAAAGTCACCATCAAGAATAAGTATCCACTCCCAAGGATAGATGACCTTTTTGATTAGCTTCAAGGTGCTAGTGTCTTTTCGAGAATTGATCTACGGTTAGGATATCACCAGTTGAGGATTAAACCTGAGGATGTACCCAAGACGACTTTCAAAACTCGCTATGAACATTACGAGTTTCTGGTAATGCCTTTTGGTTTAACCAATGCACCAGCAGCTTTCATGGATCTTATGAATCGAGTATACAAACCTCTGCTAGATAAGTGTGTGATAGTCTTTATAGACGACATTCTGATCTACTCCAAGACACGAGAGCAACATGAAGAACACTTAAGAATGGCATTACAGACCTTGCATGAGCATAAGTTGTACACCAAGCTATCTAAGTGTGATTTCTAGTTGGACAGGATATCTTTCCTAGGATATGTCATATCTGGAGAGGGAATATCGGTGGACGCTGAGAAGATCAAGGCAGTGATGAATTGGAAACAACCTAAGACTGTTACTGAAGTGAGAAGTTTTCTTGAATTGGTTAGATATTATAGGAAGTTTGTGAAGAATTTTACTACCATAGCAAACCCCTAACAGGACTCAGAAGGATGAGAAGTTCATCTGGACGGATAAGAGAGAACAAGGTTTCTAAGAATTAAAGAAAAGGCTTGTATCCGCCCCAATTTTGGTCTTATCAGACCCCGAGAAACCTTACACGGTGCATAGTGATGCCTCTAGAAATGGCCTTAGATGTGTGTTGATGCAAGATGAAAAGGTGATTGCTTATGCCTCAGGACAACTTAGGCCTCATGAGCAAAATTACCTCACCCATGATCTGGAGTTAGCCGCCGTTGTGTTTGCACTAAAGTTATGGAGACATTACCTATATGGGCAAAGGTGTGAGATCTACACCGATCATAAGAGTCTCAAGTATCTATTCACGCAGAAGGAGTAGAACATGCGGCAACGGAGATGGTTAGAACTCATCAAAGATTACGATCTTAGAATAAATTATTACAGAGAGTAAACGCGGTCGTAGATGCCCTAAGTAGGAAGAATTATGGAGAAGTAGCTACTTTGCTCACTGATAAGAAGGAGTTAATAAGGGAATTTGAAAAGATGAGCAATCGAATTCATAGGGCAAAATGTGGAAGCAGAAATCGCTAGCCTAGTCATGGAACCCACCTTAGTGGAAAGAATCAAGAAAGCCTAACGGTATGACGAGGCGATTCAGAAGATTAAGAGAGAGGTACAAGAAGGAAAATACACCGATTTTATGATAGATGAATATGAAGTGGTAAGAATGAAAGGGAGATTTTGTGTTCCAGATGATGAGGATATGAAGAAGGAAATCATGAATGAAGCACATCATTCAAGATATACCATGCATCCAGGAGGAACTAAGATGTACCAAGACCTGAAGAGCCACTATTGGTGGAACGGTATGAAAAGAGACGTGGCCGATTTTGTGATGAAGTATCCTACATGTCAACAAGTGAAGGTAGAACACCAAAGACCGGGAGGACTTTTGGAACCTTTGTTGATACCCGAATGGAAATGGGATCAAATCACGATGGATTTTGTGTGTGGACTACCAAGAACTTCTACAGGATATGATGCCATTTGGGTCATAGACAACCGATTGACAAAGACAGCACACTTCCTTCCAATCAATATGACGTACTCCATGGATAAGTTGGCAAGAATATATATAAGAGAGATAGTATGCTTGCATGGAGTACCTGCTGGGATAGTCTCCGACCGAGACCCAAGGTTCGTGTCTAAATTTTGGACAAGCCTGTAGAAATGCATGGGAACAAAGCTATACTTCAGTACTGCATATCACCCCTAAATAGTTGGTCAATCGGAGAGGATGATACAAACTTTGGAAGATATGCTGCGAGCTTGCATAATAGAATTCAAAGGTAGTTGGAACGTACATCTACCATTGGTGGAGTTTGCCTACAATAACAGCTACCACTCCACTGTCACGCCCTAAAGTGTGCCCTACACGTGATAGTCCACCACACTCTACAATTAATCTCAAGTAAGACAACCTTAGTCTTCCCATGAGTTTAAACGTCGGGTGTAAGGCTCGCTCTCAACATTAATAGACCATACTTTGCTTCGTAGTAGCTTAAATAAATATACACAACAGCAAGAATGTAAATCATAACCACCTAACAGAGAATTATTCTATTACATGATCTAGGGGGCATACCCCCGATAACATCAGCTATAATTCTTCAAGCCCACAGATTTTCTTGTATTATCCTTTAAATACCGGTTCAAGGATCAGGATTAGAGGCCGACATAAATCTTTAGGCCCCGGCCCCATCAAAAGCTCCTTAATATCTATGAGCTGTACCTGGTGTCCACGGGTCCTCGGAGATAGCCAAAGGTATTCATACTGCAACAGGAAACTATTGGGGTATAAGCTATACTAGCTTAGTGAGTGAAAACTTCCAAATTACAATTAATACAAACATTCAAGCAAGTAATTAGTCAACCAAGTGAAATGCATCAACAAGTGAGTTCAACAAACATATGACCAACCGGAAATCATATGTGGATGGACTTGCGCCCTCCATCCTGGGTTAGCAGATTAACGAATCCTGCGGTACGACGCCGTTTAAGCTCACGGCAACTGAACAATAATTCTTTTGGATCACGATTAACCAACAAGTATTCGTTTTATGGATCACGAAAAACCAACCAATGCTAATGCTCCATCCCCATCGTGATATAAATGAATCCAATTACAAATGAGTCAAATACATTAATTCAATTCTTTTAGGTGACCAACAATTATTCGCATACATTCAATATAACACACTAGATAATCAATCCATAGCTTAACACCCGGTTTCGATATTTCTTAAGGTTCATTTCACACATCAACAACAGACAATATATAATTCCCATATAACCCCATATTACATAATTTCCCTTTTTATCTTCACCTAATAACTAGTGCGACTACCATTACAATCACAAGCAATAATTGAAATCGGAAGAGGAACTCACTCGGCCATGGTACGCCGGTCTCTTAATAACGGTGGTCGGGTGATACGGTATCGTCGTGCTCGGAATCACCTACCAAATAAGAATAGCCTAATAAAATCTCATCACTAAACTACTTCAAACTATGTATCTATACTACACAAAATCGGAATTCTCGCTATTGTGGAAGTTCCAATTTAAAACGCCATAAACTTGGTCATTTTAACTTGGAATTTCGCAAATTTTATATCGATCTCTATCTACTTCGAAAGATCTATCTATTTCTAGAATTATTTTCAAGTTTTGAAAGTGGTAAGGCCACGGAACAGTGGGATCAGTTCTGTTCTGCCCCTTTCTCAAATCCGGAAAATTGTTTTGCTTTTGATGGGAAATGTTCCTAGTTGATGATTCATGGATGAATGGTATAGAATGAATTACTAACATGAATGCCATGTAATGAACTCAATATATACAAGGTCATAATGATTTTGTGCAATGAACTCTTACGAACTTCTAAGTGTTGGAAAATTTCATAAAGGTTTTTTAATAAGCTATTCTTCCACTTTATACTCCTTAGGTTTCTTTGACTTTTAATCTTGTAATCCACTTGTTATCTAACTAAAAATAAGTTCTCAAAGTCTATATTAATCATGGCCTTCATTTATGCATAAAAATTCCCATTTTTCATTTGTAAACATGTCTTTAAACAAGCTTTTTTGTAAAAATCCGAATTTTTGAAATTTCATTTCCTTGCATTTTTTATGGAAAAACTTGTCTAATGAATTAAAAATTGAAGCTCTTATATATATTATCTAAGGACTTCATTTAGCTTATAAAATATCCAATTTAGACTTAAATACCAAGTGTTCTTGTAGGCATGAATCTAAGTTACGAATTTTAACTATTGATCAACATACCATATTTTCCATTCTAACTCCACCACTTGTTTTACATTCCTATCATGCCTAAACTCATCTAAACTTATGAAAATTATTCTTTCAAGATACTACTACACATACCATTCATTTTTCATATGAAATATGAGTTCAAAAGTGATTTTGGTGGTCTTTAAAATAGGTTTCCATTCCATCCGAATTTTCAATTTCATATTTGACAAAGTCCTTCCTTTTTCAATGTTCTTGCTTCCTATATGCAAAGACCCACTATCTAACACCTCTATACATGATCAAGACTACACTTTTATGATCATCAATGCATGAAAACCAAAATAATCATATGAACATGAACATAGATGAAGATGTGAATGTCTAACCACTAGATCTACTAATATCATGCATGATTCATGAGTCTCATGGCATGCACATGAATATCTATGCATGATCCCTACTTTACATGCATAAACATAACACTATCCTCAACAAAAACTCATTTAAGCTTTAGATCCACTTCTTGTGATGGCTTGAGATTCTTGTATTAGTGTTTCCTCATCCCTAGCATATGATCATTGGGATTAAATGTGAGAAACACACAAGAATAGCTTTGCCATTGCAAGATCTAGGAAGAACAAAGCTTAAAATCATCACATTAATGGAGATTTGAGTAGAAAAGAAGATGAAATGAAGTTGTGAAGGAGAGTGTGTGTGTGTGTGTTGGTTATGGCAACAAGGAGGAAAGAGGGAGAGGATTTTCAACCTTTGTAAATTTTTGTAAGAGTAAAAATGAGAAGAGAGAGAGAACATTAGCATATATATTGAATGGCTTAGGGTTTTAGGTGAATAAAAATGAGTAAAATAAAACAAAATAGGAGGGAAATAGGGGAGGGGGCCCGGCCAAGAAGGGGGGGGGGGGGGGGGGGGGGGAGGAGAGAGAGAAAATTTAATTTTTTGATAAAATGTGTAATTTAAGTAATAAAGTAATATTTGTAATAATTTAAATAGGAGACAAAATTTCTGGAAAAGAAAATATAATTGAGTAGTTGTAAGGATATAAGAATAGGGTATGGGTAGTGTGTAGTATAGGTTGTACTTGTGAATAGTAGACAAGACATCTACTTTACCGGTTGTAATGAAAACACGGGAAAAGCTATAACTGTAATTTTTATAGCTCGGAAAATTACAAAATTGATATTTTTGGAATCCTTATAAAATTACGGTTCTAATGAATATTCCGGAACATTTTTCTGAATCCGTGGTTCGAGGCACGCTTTTCGGTAATTGAGCTCGGGAACGCCCAGAATTGAAAAATTCCCGAATTTAAAACTTTCAAAGGTTTAAAATGTACTTTAAAGCAATAATTCAAATTCATTTACTTTATAAAATTTCTTTTATTGTGAAATCGAAGGAAAGCCGGATCTAGGGTTTCTAGGCTCCTCTCACTAAACTGGAATCGGACCGATATAGGGTTTCGTTCTCTGGTTTCCAAAGTTCGTCCGATTACTATCCGATCACTAGGAGAACTAGGGTATACCTTATAATAATAATAATAATAATAATATAACAATTTAGGTGACTAAAAAATATTAAATCGTACTGGATTCACTAATTACCGGTAGTGAAAATTTGTAAAATTAGATAATTCTAGCTATGTGAAAATTTATAAAACTAATAACTTAGAGATCCTTTAGAAATATAAGTCTAACGGCATTAAAACATATTCTTAACATTTCGAATCCCAGAGTGTGTTTTTCGAAACTGGCACCTGATCTGATTGGAATAGGTCGGAATTTCATTGATCTCATCTTTACAGAGTATCCTAGACTTAATACGAACCGATTACACCTTTTTCCTCTTGTTCCAACTCCTGGGTTTAGGAATACACAATTTCCGGGTCTAGGTATGGAGTTTCTCGGGAGATTCAAGGACTTAGGTTTCCGGGTTGGCCTCCCGGTTCGCCCCATTGCCAAAATAAAAACTAATATTTTATACTTACATGACTTATTTGATTGGTGAGATTTATTCTAAGGGCGATTTCATAAGAACTTAGTATCTTACAACGTTCTCGGAGTTCTTTGGATTGGGTTTTATTTCCGAAGGTTAATCACTATTTACTTCTTAGCAAATTTGCTTTAGGGCTCCATTGTACCCGAATTTGTAAGTTATAGCTAATTAGAAATTTGTCGTACGTAGGGGTTTTAGAATGGAAGTATGTTGAGTTGCTAGCTTATTTATGAGATTTCTTATTTCTCTCACGATTTAGAAATTTCCGAGTTCATTCAGAGTTTGGGACCTATCTAAGTTCGGTTTTAATTTGGAGTGGCTTTTAGGGTTTTATTTTTCCAAGTTCATCTTCTAGACTATTTACTGAAATTTTCCGAGGCTTACATCCACAATCCAGATGCCACCTTATGAAGCATTGTATGGAAAGCGGTGTCGATCACCCTTATTCTGAGACAATGTAGAGAAGTTGAGTCTTGGGCCTGACTTGGTACAGGATGCAGCCGATAAAGTACGGGTCATTCAACATAAGATGAAGGAAGCACAAGATCGATAGAAAAGTTGGGCAAATATGAAAAGACAAATACTCGAGTTTGAAGTTGAGGACCATGTGTATTTGAAGGTAAACCCCATTAAGAGTATTCACAGAGTTCGAGCACAAGGAAAGTTGAGCCCCCGATATATTGGACCTTTTGAAGTGCTGGAAAGAGTAGGAGATCTTGCTTATCGTCTGGCCCTCCCTCCTAACTTATCAAGAATTCATAATATGTTCCATGTGTCGGTTTTGCGAAAACATGTGCCAGATCCTACCAGGATTGCAGAATTGGAACCAGTACGGTTAAGAGAAAATCTCACATACGAAGAGCACCCGATCCAGATCCTAGATCATAAGGTGCAAAAGCTTCGGAATAAGGAGATCAAGTATGTAAAGGTTCTATGGAGGAATCACTTGTATAAAGAAGCATCCTGGGAGGCCGAAAGCGACATACGCTAGAAGTATCCAAAGTTGTTTGAGGTATCAGGTATGGACTTCAAGTTTTGAGGACAAAACTTTCTTTAAGGGGGGTAGGTTGTAAACCCCTAATGTTTTGTGACCTAATTAAGCTTAAACCCTTATTACAAAGTCAACCGGAATCCCAAGTCAACAAAACACTAGTTTTTTGCAACCATTCAAGTCCGACTTTCCCGTTTAAGCAACCCTAGGAAAGTTGTAAGAATTTAGTATGTAGAATAGTTCATAATAACCTGAGAAAGCTTAAAAATATCAGATTAGTCAAACCGCGATTCGTTTTGAGCACAACTGGACACAGTTCTCGAAACATGTCCCGGGGCTTAGATTAGTAAAAACATTTCGAATATACCGTTAGACTCGTAAAAATATAAAGTTTTTAAAAATATCAGTTTCATAATTTTTCGGTAACTAAAAATATCAGATATCGCAATTATACATGTATTTTCTTACTACCGGTACTTAAATTGTCATGTCTACTTTATATTACACTATTTGCTACTATTCTACACTATTCATTTATCTCTACCTTTTTTTTACAACCTACTTTTACAACCCATACCTCTATTTCTTACAAATTTTCATTTCCAATACAACTTCACATCTTTCATAGCTTACTTTTCATTAACAAAAATACAAAAATAAAATAAAATTCACTCCCTCACACACACTCAAGTAGCACCGACCCCTCTCTTTTTCTCCTTCATTTGTTTTGTTTTTTATTTATTTAATTAACACAATTTTACTCTCACATTTTCCTATAAATACTCCCTCTTCCTTCCACATCTTTCACAACTTCCATACACTAAAATTACTCTTCAAAAATCTCTCCATAAACTCTCTCAAGTTTCTCTAGTTTCTACTTCTTCTCTAGGTAATATTTTTAGCTTTCTAAAGTGTTCATTTACTTAGTATGAGCTTAGTGTATGTTTTCTAAACCATGAAGGTTAAAGAAAGCAACAATAAGTTCATACTTTTTTTTTTTTTGCTCATGGATCTAATTTCTTTATGTTGCTTTTATATATATGTTACTAAATATATCTATGTAGCTACATATATATCTTTTAGAGCATATAAGCTCATTTGTTTTGCAATTTATTTACTTTCCTTGAAATTTATTTACTTTCATGTTGTTTTTAAGACTAGTCTTTCTAGTCTTAGACTTGTCCTCATCAAGTCAAAATATTTTCTTTTTCTTTATGAGACTAGTCTATTCTTAGTCCCGGGATACGTTGATGAAGCTAAGGTTCCAATACTTGATTTATTTCTTTACTAGCTATTTCATTAAGTTATTATGTTTCCTTATGTTTTCATAACTTTATGATTCATATTCATGCATGAACATAATGATTTTTGTCTCAACAAGATAAATGAGGAAGGGTTTTCTTAAAATAGAGATTCTTTTCTAGAAATAAAGAAGGAAGTAATTTTTCATAAAACTAAGGATTTATCTTAACAAACTTTTTTTTAAGAAATCTAGGAGTTCATAGGAATTTTACAAACATACATGACATAGAAGGAAACTTTTTTAGTAAACAAAAGTTTTACTAAAACTCCACTTTTTCATCAAGTACTAGAAGTTCATTTCATGAAAAATGAAATAATCTCAAGAAAAAAGGAAATTATTTCTATAAATATAAAATTGTTATTAGTAACTAAGAAATAAAATTATTCTTTGAAAAGACTAAGAAAAATGAAACTTGCTCATTTAAAATGACTTGAACAAGGGAATTTTTCAAGAGTTTTATTTTCCTTAAGAAGACTTTACTTTTACAAAATATATTGTTTGAGACAAATTCATTAAATTCATACATTTGATATGAGTCAACAAATATATGTATATACATTTCAAAAGTTTTGCAAATTATTATAATATCTATCTCTTCAAGATGAGCTTTTGTTAAAAGAGGGAATTTAAGTTTGTGAAAATTCGTGGTGAATCTGGTCACCACTTTTTTGGAACCCAAACGACTTAGTTTGATAAAAATATTTTTATAAATAGATATATCTTTTCAAATAGGTAGAAAAAGGTATATAATATGCGAAATTCCGAGTTAAAATGAGCAAGTTATGACCATTTTAAGTTGGAATTTCCTCCAATCCGATTTTACCCGATTTTTATAGATAATTAGAGATTTTAAGAATAGAAATTCTATGAAAACTCATTGTGGGTATTTCATCTTGTTTAGGTGAAGGAGGAACCGAGATCCCTTTCTCGAAAGACTACTTTGATTAGGCTACCAACATGGAGTGAGTTAATCCTTTACTAAGTTACATTTCCTTGGTTTTGCTTATAAGTAGTAGCACTAGAAAATAAGGAAAAGATAAATGAACAAATATTGTGTGATTGATACTTATGATTGGTTGAATATAAGTTAAGAATATCGAAAGAGAAATTGATAAATAAATTGTGATTCTTGCATTGATATGATGAATATTGTTTGATCACCTATAACTTGAACTCAACATTTATTGGTTAAACTTATATTGAAAATGATTCATGCATATCATATTTGTGGGTCACATTTATTTCACTACTATTCTTCATGTGGGGAAACGAGGAAGTTGTAGTGGTGGCTAGTAGGAGCCAGAAAGTCTACATGGGCTAGTAGGAGCCGGAAAGTCTACAGGGTGAGTAGAAGCTAGCAAATCTGTAAGTATTGATGGTCGTATGGGCCTATAACCTCCCAACCCTCGGCATGGATGGCGTAAAATCCATGCTACACATGATTTTCGATTAATCTTGTGTATTTTGTTTGCTCACGTGTTTGGCGCATTTTCATATGAGTGTTTAAATACTTGTTTGATTTATGGAAATGTCTTATAGATGGAAATTATCTCACTAAGCTGGATTTGCTTATACCCCTATAGCTTTTTGTTCCAGTATGATTATCTTTGATTAGCACCAAGGAGCCCCATATGCCAGGTATGAGCCAAAGTCACTAGTAGTTTTTGGGAGAAGTTATATGTATTTAGTTTTGAACATAGACTTCTAAGAAAATCTCTATAGTAGGCTTATGTTATAGTTATGATTGCCTTGTTAATAGTTTAGCTGAATCAAGACTATTTGAGACAGGGGAATGCCCCTATGATGATATAAGAGTTTGTTATCTAAATGAATATTCCATGTTTATTTATATAAGTTCTTGCATGCTTTTATTATCTACTTAAATGTAATACCCCTATGAGTCTCCTACTATCTTGAAAGCACGCCTTGCATGTAACATCGAAACTCCTGCATGAATAAGGTTGTCATTCACCAGCTTAATATTATATATGGCGGACTGCCACGTTTAGGGTACCCTCTGGGGCGTGACAGTCTCCTCCATGTGTTAGACGCCTTGTACATAGTATGGAAGCCTTTGCGTGACTGAGGCGGTCATTCCTAGGCTTTAATATTGTGTACGGTGGACTGCCACGTTTAGGATACCATTCGGGACATGACAATAGCTATTTGCTGCAGTATATCTACCTTGGGTTGAAGCCACGTGGGCCGTGTACCCAGGTACCTCCCCTTTTTGGTTAAGAAGTTTTTGGATGAAGCCCAACACTTGTGTAGGTGTAGACTTATAGGGAAAACTTCTTGTATATGATATAGTTTTGTTATTGTACTTTTGGTGGGGAATGCTCCTAAGATCCTTGGAAGACCTTATATTTATGAATTAATATTATGATTTCCATTTCTTAATTGTCACTGTATCTCTTAAGCTTCATATATCAAAGCATGATTAACTAAAATTGTAAGAGCATGCCTTACATTTAATATATAAGCTTTTAGGAATGACTAAGGTTATCATACTTAAGCTTTAATATTGAATGTGGTAGACTGTTACTTTAGGGCACCATTTGAGGCGTGACAACAACAGTCTTCATGATAAATAGAGCAATTGATGATTTGTTTTAGTGTATTGTTTTGTTATAATATTTTATGTTTTAATGTACTTTCTTTGACTATTTTTTCGCACTACTATTTGTAATGTAGTTTTGTGCATTATCACAAGGACTTGTGCTTGACTATTTGTACTATAATATGACTTTGAGTTTTATTATGCTATGATTAAAATGTATGTTCATTTTTCATATTTTTATAATCTATTTAAATTTTTTTAATAGTAATATAAGCAACTCGCCAGTATCTAAAAGTTATTTTACATAGGCCGTAGAAAAGTTTCAATTCTATCGATACCCGGGCAATTTTGCGTAGAAATGTGAATTTAATTACCATGGCCTCCTCTATACTGTTAAGTTAGATTTATTAAAATTTTAAGCTAAACAAAGTATTAATGAAATATCCTAATATCTACTTGATAAATAAATAATAAATAAAATTAAGATTAAAATATAACAAAATTTTGCCATAACTTATTAAAGAGTAAATAACATTTAATAAATGAGTATAAGATGAATAAAAATGTATATACATATATATTTAAAGAGATTTTATTAAATAAGATAATAATATATATTATAATAGTAATATTAGGTCAAGTGGATATTAAATGGTGAGTTAATATAAGAAAAATACGAAACTAATAAAATAAAATGCAAATAAGGAAACTTATTATTATGCTTAAGTTACAACTCATATATATATATATATATATATGAACTTGTATAAGATATCATATAAAATGTTTTCAGTTAGATTGTTTATTAGAGGTAATAATAAATACACAGTGAAAGAAATAGCAACTAATAGACTTAGAAATATAATATGAACAATTGTGTATATTATATATAAGGCAAATAACTTCTAAAAAGTAAATAAGATATAGATTGACAAATATATATAGAAATGTAATTAGAAATAGGGAAATATTTTATAAATAAGGTATAGAACTTATAAGGAAAGATATAAAAGGAAGTGGAAAAAGAAAAGTTAGTTAAATTAGGACAAAGTAAGATAGGAAATTAAAAATCCTATAGCTAATCCCTTTTCAATCAATATAAACAAGAGTCTTTTATCCTCTTCAAATTTACTTCAACGAAAAATTGTCTTGCTACAATAAAGAAAGGAGAAAGGCATAGAGATGAAATAAAAACAAGTAAGCCTCACACTCGTAAGCCCCTAATTTTTAGGGTAATACCAAGTTCAAACCTTAAACTGGAAAGTCAACCGGAGACCTTAAGTCAACAAATTCTTAGAAAACCCTAGTAGTTTAGATCTGACAATCTCGTGTTCCTAAACCAAGAAGTCGAAATATGAGTGAAGAGTGTAGTTTGGTTCGTAATAATACTAGGGTGCTTAAAAAGATCACATGAGTAAATTTTCGATCTATTTCGAACCCAATTGGATACAGACTTTGAAAAGCGTGTCCCAGGGCTCGAGATATTAAATATATGATATTAATACCATTAGACTCGTAATTTCATAAGATAATCAAATATATCAGTTATATAATTTTTCAGGCTATAAAAGTTATAGTTATAACCTTTTTATTGTATTTTCATTACTACCGGTACTTTAAATGTCTAATCTACTTTTTGATTTCTTTCACACTATTCATCAAGTACAACTACCCATAACCTATTGCTTACATCCTTACAACCTATTCCTATAATTCCATCATTTTCCTTACAATTTATTTTTCCAATACAACTTAAATTACTTATTTAAGTTTGAGACTTACTCAACACACATCTCTCTCTCTCCTTACACTCCAAATCGGTGCCCCCTCCCCCTTGTTCCCTCTCATTTTTTTTTTTTCTTTCATTTGTTTAATCACATAAACCCTAAATTCCTTTTTTATATAAACCCTTTTATGCCAACTTTATTTCATTTTCTCTTTAGGAAGAATTTTTGCAAAACTCTCTCTCCCTCTCCTCTTGAAACCGTGAGCCTCCCCCCTCATTACACACACACACTTTTTTTTTCCTTCAAGTTTCTTACTCCACACATCGAATAGGTAATAGATCTACACTTTACAACCTTAAAAACATGTAATGGCAAGATCATTCATGTGTGATTTCACTCAAAAATCCCCATGAGCTTTAAGCTAGGGATGTGGAAACACTTGAACATGAGATCCTTGCCATCACAATGTTATAGATCTTGTTATTTGAGTTATTTTGCTATTGCCTTGTTTTATTATCAATTTATGTTGTTATTATTAATGATTTGTGCAAATATCCATCATCTAATCATGTTCACATAATCATCATAGTGTTCATGCATTTATGACTAGTATAATAAACTACATCTAGTGGTTTTAAGTTCATAAATGTCATAGGTTTTTATTTCATGTCTATAAAGGACTTGTGGTAGTATGATGATAATAGGAAAATATTAGAAAGCTCAAGATCTACTTAGTTTCAACAAAAATGATTTTTGAAATTCGGATAAAAAAAGAACCATATTTAGAAAAGCCATTTTTCAACTTCAAAATGTGTATTTTACATTCAAAATGAAGGGCTTAGGGAATAGATATCATAAATGAGTGATCTTGATGAGTAAAGCTTCGATCTATTAAGGAATATTTTTAAAACAAGGAAAAGTTTACAAAAGTCATGGTTCAATCCCAACAACAAGTTTTAAATTCGTAATAAGGGAAGGTTGAAGTGTAAACACTCATTTTTCAACTCCAAAACAAGATTTTTATTAAAGAAATGGAAGCCTTAAGAAATAGTTTGATTAGGAAATGGTTTTTGAAAGACTAAATGAGTTTTACAAAAAAAATAATCTTAAATGAAACTTTCAAAATTCAGATTTGAAAATGGCCACTATTTAAACACCTATTTCCAAATGCCAAAATGGATTTTATGGAAAAATGGAAGTCCTACGGGATACATGTAACAAACATCTAATTTTGACAAGGATGAGAGAGGTTTAAAGTATAATAAAATAAGGAATGGTTTCAAAGAATAGATTAAACAATGTTTTCATTCTTTAAAATTTTGTAAAATTCGTAATTAGGTAAACCACCTATTTAAACATCTATTTTCTAACCCTAAAATGAAGGTTTTTATTGAAATAATGAAGGTGTTGGCTATATAGGTCATCAAGGTTGAGTTTTAATAAAAGCAAGTGCGATTTTACAAGAGGAAAAACTATTTTTCTTAAGTCTAGTAAGTTTCAAAAGTTTTGCAAAGCAAAAGTTTTTCAAAAAGAAATTCTTGGTACTATATCATTAAGAATATACATATAGATAGTTCATCTCATAACCTTCATGACAATAGCTTGTAGGTATTGCATATATATACAAGATGTATTTGGTAGAAACAAAGTTAGGAAAATAATGTCCTATACATCCTATTTGACATTATCTAAGTACTTGAGGAATTAGAATTACCAATACCCATGAACCGTGCATGATATTGAGTTATATATTTATATAATAGAGTCTTACAAGATATAGTGATAGCTAATTATCTATCAAAGCTTTAGTATGATGCTTGGTTTGAATTTTGGAGTTGAATCGTGGAATGGGAGATTTGTATAGTATAGTGTACCCTATTTTTCATGGACCAAACGACCTTGTTTATTGGAAATAATTCTAGAAATAGATAGCTCTCATCAAATAGGTAGAAATCGGTATATAATATGCAAAATTCTGAGTAAAAATGACCAAGTTACGGTCGTTTTAAGTTGGAATTTCCTCTTAGACGAATTTTGACGAACTTTTTAGAATATAATTTATAAGTTCATTCAAACTTTATAGAAATACTCATTAGAGTTATTTCTTTTGATTAGGAGACTTAGGAGACGGACTAGACCTTTCCGATGACTATTACAATTAAGTGGATTTTTGCGCCATGGCAAAATGAGTTCACTATTTTTAAATTATATGCTTGTGTTTGTGCTTGTAATGTTAGTGGCATTAGAATTAGGACAAGATAAAATTTGACTTTGTGTATGTGATTTCTACATGGTTGAATTGATGATAAGAATATCGAAATGAGCTTGTTGTAAATATTTGTATGACCTAGTATAGAATTGATTTGTCTGCAATATCTATGATCACCCATAAATTGTTAAATTAATATGCCATGATCTTATAATCAAATTGGCCATGCATACTATATGTGAGTCACATTATATAGGTTATTATACCTTTATGGAAACAAGGCATAATAGCTGGGCAATGAGGGCCTGTAAACTCAAATGTTGGCATAATGGCCGAAAATTGAAATGTTGGCGTATGGATCGGAATTGAAAATGTGTGTGGCTGGGCACCTGTATCAACCACAATATAAATGAGAAAAATTGAAATCTTTGGTCGTTTTAACCCCGAATGGAGGGCGTAAATCCATTCAACATAAGACTTCCGGATGGTCTTATGTGTTGTATACTCACGTGTTTATGCATTTCATATGGTTGTTAATATAACTTGTCTGTTATATACTGCTTGTTGAGCATTTAATTTTGGAAGTGAAACTCACTAAGCTCGTAAGCTTATATCCCCATAGTTTCCTGTTGCAATATGAATATTTATAGCTATCTCTAAGAGGCCACTTTCCTCAGGTACAGCTTTGGAACTTAAGGAACTTTTAGAAGAAGTTGAGACCTAGATATAGGCATAGACTTCTAGCTGAATCTCCTTAATCGATATATATAATGGTTGTTGTAAGAGACTTTTGAGAACTTAAGAACTCTTATTATTTTGTCGGGGGTATGCCCCTTCGATCATGTAATAGATTAAATCAGATATAATTGTTATGATTTATATTCTTATTGCTATGTATGTCTCCTTAAGTTATTTCGATTCAAAGTATGATTCCCTATATGTTAACGTGAACCTTGCACCTCGTGTTTAAACACATGGAGTAACTAAGGTTGTCACACTTGAGTTTGGATATTGAGTGTGGCGGACTATCATGTTTAGGGTACTCTTTAGGGCGTGACAAAACTTTTCTTTCAATTATAATAACATAGATTGAAAGTTAAAAATTAAATTGTCTATTCTAATAACTCATAATAGTAACAAAAGACATTAATAATTACAAAACCTAAAACAAAATAGCATGATATGAATTTGACTTTTATAATAGGTTTCCAAAGATTTTGAGGGATTTGAGATGATTTGGCAAACGAGGTGAGTAACTTCTATTTGCTTGTTGTTTGTGCTTTTGTTAGGTTTAGAATTTAATGACGTCACTGGTAAATTAGGTTGCATTGCTCCATTTTGAACTTTGTTAAAATATTTTAAGCATATTTCTTCAGAGAAATCAAAATACATACTAAGTTTGCACTAGTGAATCTCTATTTTGAACTTAATTATCAAAATCACGATTTTACTATTTACTGGAATTTATAGAATCTTAAAAATCCTATAAAATTATGCAAATTCAGTAAAATTACACATATGTAGAATCATACATCTAAATTAATAATTCTGTCTAAAGTTTGCATCTAAACAATTTTACATCCATTTTAATTAAGTAAAAATATATAAAACCATGAACTCATACAACCATATATTTGACTCATGATTTTCACAGCTATTAGTAAAAAAATTATGACATCTATCCAAAACCAAACAACTTAAATACTACTTCCATTTTATTTTTAAGTTCATTCATTAATGGAAAATCATGGCTAGCCAGAACAAACAATACAATTAACAATTTCTCATCCTTAATGTCTTTAACATATATTATTGCTTCACTTTCACTTTTAACAAAGCCACCATGCTACACTAGGTTCTATGAGCCCATTTAAGGCCATGGAATGCCTTATGCAATTTGTATACATGGCTTTCCTTTTTTGCAGCTTTAAAACCATATGTCTACATAATATATGTTTCTTTCACAAACTATTCACTATCAAAAGTTCATTTAACATCTAAATGAAATATACCTATTGTTGATACAAGATTTTTTACTATAGCTCATTAGGTTGCAACACTAGCCTAGTGGACTAGTAAATCTATTGGGAATCCTCTAAGAGCATTAGCCTAGAAGGCCCCATGCCCATGAAGAGCCTCAACCTTGTGAACAGGCTTTGGGGAAACCTCAATTCCTACCAAGAACGAGATCCCAATTAGCTTGAATGGAGGCCCATGGTGACGAGGCCTTAAAGGAAATAACCTCAATTTATTAAGTGCACAAGGTTTTATTTTAAGTTCATAAACTAGAATAATAACGAGCTTTATTTAAGGATAAATGAAAGAATTGGAAATCCAAAGGATTATATAGAACATAAGAAGAAACTTGTTAAAGTATTAGAACTTCATCCAGAAGATAATCCAGAGGTTATTACAGAAGTAAGGTTTAATGAAAGATAAAAGGGTACATGTTATAACAAGGTATCCAAAAGATACTTCAGAAGGTCATATAGAAGATTTATTTGGTATACATAATATATTATAGAAGGTAGTATTAGGGAGAATCAGAAACAAGAAGTTATTATTTGATATACAAAGGACTATCCAGAAGATATACTAGAGGGCAAATATATTAGTAAGATGAAGATGGAAGTTTCAATAAGTCATCTAGAGGAACGTCCAAAGGATTGTCCAGAAAGTCTCCTACAATTTTTTACAGCAACCAGTTTTCACGTTATTTCATTGTTCATCTTCCCAAACTTTATTAAATTCATTCCAATTCAGTACACATAGTATATTGAAGGCCTAGCTCCGAGAAAATGAGTTTATTTGGGTAATATACTCATTTGTTCCACTAAAGTTGGTTTGTATCCAAAGGGATTTAAAGTGTTCCTCAAATTTTTGTCTCTCATCAACGATAAGATCTTCAAAGACAAAATCAGACTTTGTTCGAACAGATGTTACACGGATTTCTGGTTCAAGACAAGTGAATTATGAGTGTCTATGATGTGGGGGTAAAATCCATGGTGGAAGAAGGTCAAGGCTCCACGGGCGAGGAAAGGGAAGGGAATGGAACTGGTTCGGGAAAGTACGAAGACAAGAAGAAGATTAAAGAAGATCCGTAGAATGAAAGGAGATCCGGGTAAAATATGGTAGCAGCGGGTCGGACCTAATCTGGGTACTAGTAAGATAGATATGGGCCGGTTATTATGATGGGCTGGTCTCCTAATAATTTAGTTAGATTAGTATAAGAATCCTACGAATATTCTGTTTTTAAATTGTTACTATTCTGTTAGAGTATTGTTACAAATACATTATACATGTCAGGAGGCATTACACTCACAATGTAACAGAAAAGAGCATCTCCTCACTTATAAAAGGAAATAGCTCATTACAAAAATATATAGAAAAAAATACATTTGTGAATCTTCTCTATATTCGGAGAATTATAATTCTATCAACAATTGCTAAGCCGGACACCAATTGGTATTAGAGCTTAGTGGTTGGATGGTCAAAACCCGAGAGGCAACCAGGATGGAGGAATCATTGAAAGCCATTGAAGACAAATTGACGCAGACGGTCCTTGATTTGTTCAAACAGCAACAAACCACCTTGGACAAATTTGGGTCTGCTCTCGTGGACCTACAGAAGAAATATCAGGAGGGAATCAGCACTGGGCAGTATAGTGGTGACGCTAATAATAATAACAATGTTGCACAAAGTACAGGATCAGGTCAAATTAGGCACGATACTGGAATGACCAATCCACTTGCACCTGAGGGAAGTTCATACCAACTGTCCACTAGAGCCACTCATTTGGCATTCCTACATTCACAGGTGATGATCTTAAATCATGGTTGATTAAGGCTGAGCATTTCTTTGAACTAGATGATACTCCTAGAACATATAGAGTTAAGGTAGCAGCAATGCATTTTGAAGGAATAGCTCTGCATTGGTACCATGCTTTTGTGCAGATTGGAAACATTCAAACCCTATAACTTGGGAAGAATTGGTTATGGGTTTGCAACAGGGTTTGGTAGGTATATTTGAAGACCCTATGGCATCCTTGAAGGAGTTGACGCAGAGAGGAACGTTGGAGGAGTATTGGGTGGATTTTGAGTACTTAACCACCCTTGTCCACCTAGCTGAGAGCTACAAGGTGAGCTGTTTTTTAAGCGGTCTAAAACCTGAGATACAATACCCTGTGAGGATGTTTCAACCTCAAAACCTTCAACATGCCTATACCTTAGCAAAACTCCAAGAAAACACCCTAGGCCTCAGTCGAACTCAACCCAAACCATCAGATCATCCTATTTCAACAACACCATAACACCACCTAGCCAATCCACATTAATCAAACCACTCACTAACACACAAAATATCTCTACCTACCAAACCACAAACAGTCCCAAACACTTTACCCATACACAGACCAATCCAACCCCATTGACAGTAGCCACTCAACCAAACAGTAACCGCAAAACCCGAAGGTTGACACCCGAAGAGCTGGAGGAAAAGAGAAGGAAGCGACAATGCTTCTGGTGCGATGAAACCTTTGGTCCTGGGCATGTAAGAACCGACCACTAAGGATGATATTAGTGGATGAAGGAAATGAGATGATGGAAGAAAATTATGAAGATATACCAGCCTTGGAAGAAGAACTGTCCAATCTGACACTGAGTTCTATCAACCAGACTCATGATCTTAACATGATGAGGTTTTTGGCTTATCACAATAAGAGAAAGCTAAGGGTCTTTGTGGATTCTGGTAGTCCTTGAATTTTGTGGATGAAGGAGCTCTCAAGGACTTGGGATGCATAATTGATGATACTAAATGTGTGAAGATTGTGTTGGCTGATGGAACTCCTGTTCACCAAAGGCTTCATTCCACAACTGAAGCTGATAGTGCAGGGATACTCATTTGAGCTAGAATTCCATGTCTTGCCATTAGATGGGGAGGACATAATCTTGGGCATACCATGGTTACAACAGCTGGGGAACATAGTGTGGAACTTTTCTGAGTTAACTATGGCATTTAACTATAGGGGAAGTCATTGTAAATTACAAGGCCAGAAGGATCCCTTGGAGGTAATTGAAGGGGAGAAATTGAACTCACTTCTCACCACCAGCAAACGTCCACTAGAATTGCAATGTTGGATGGTGTCTGCAAGGAAGGTAGATTCAAAAGAACAACACAGTGAACCTGTTCCGCCCATCATATTGGAATTGCTGGAGGAGTTCCATGACCTCTTTGAGCAACCTCATTCCTTACCACCTTCAAGAGGCCACGAGCACAGAATCCATTAGTGGAAGGAGCCCAACCAGTCAACTTAAGGCCTTATCGACATTCTATGATTCAAAAGAATGTATTGGAGGCTATGGTCAAAGAAATGCTCGAACAGGGGACTATCAGACCCAGCCACAGCTCTTTCTCTTCACCAGTGGTTCTAGTGAAGAAGAAGGACAATTCTTGGAGGATGTGTGTGGATTACGCGAGCTCAACAAACTGACCATTAAGGACAGGTATCCTATACCCTTGATTGATGATTTATTTGATGATTATTTGGAAGTTGCTACTTCAGTAAACTAGACTTAAGGTCAGGGTACCATCAAATATTAATGGACCCTAAGGATGTATATAAGACTGCCTTTAAGACTCATGCTGGTCACTATGAATTTCGGGTTATGCCATTTGGTCTTACCAACGCTCCTTCACATTCCAAGGATTAATGAACGATTTATTTCGTGAGCATTTGGAAAATTTGTACTGGTGTTTTTTGACGATATCCTAGTGTACAGCAAAAGTCTAGATGAACATGTCATGCACTTAAGGGTGGTTTTGGAGATTCTAAGAAAAGAAACTCTTTTTGAAACGTAGCAAGTGTGTTTTTGGGTATCTCACATAGAATATTTGGGACATGTTATATCTATCCATGGTGTAACTACGGATCCCAAAAAGATTGCAGCAGTTCAAAATTGGGATAGACCATTGAATGTGAAACAACTAAGAGGGTTTTTGGGACTTGCAGGGTATTATAGGAGGTTCATACAAGGGTATGGTGTCTTGACAAGACCTCTTACCCAATTGCTCAAAAAGAACAACTTTGAATGGACTATGAGGCCGAGAAATCTTTTGAATTGGTAAAAAGGGCTTTAACTAGGGCCCGGTGTTGAAGTTACCTGAGTTTACCAAACCATTTACCATTGAGACAGATGCTTGTGATGAGGGTATTGGGGCAGTCCTAATGCAGGATCAACATCCCATGCTTATTTTAGTAAAGCTTTGGGAATGAAACAGAAGGGTCTATCCATATATGAGAAGGAGATGATGGCGGTGGTACAAGCAGTGGAGAGATGGAGGCATTATTTGATGGGACACCATTTTGTCATTAAGACCGATCATCAAAGTCTTAAATATTTATTGGATCAACGATTAACCACTAGTAGCCAACAGAAATGGTTAACTAAGCTACTAGGTTTGGATTATGAGATCCAATATAAGAGTGGTAGCACAAATTTAGCTGCTGATGCACTCTCTCGAGCTGGAATGAATGGACTAAAGGCCATGGTTTATACCCTGGACCTATCCACAGAATTGCTGGAAGAGATTCAGAATAGTGTGACCACACATCCACCTTATGCAGCCATCATCCAGGAGTTAAAGAAGGGGGAATCGATCAAAAGGTTTTCAATGACAGATGGATTATTAAGAAGGAAAGGGAAAATTGTGGTTGGTCCTAGAGTGGAACTTAAAAACAAAATTATTTCACTCTATCATGATGGAACGATGGGGGGACACTCGGGTGGTCAAGCTACCTTTAAGAGACTACATGCCAATTATTACTGGAAGGGCATGGAAAAGGATGTCAGGCAGTTCGTGAGGGAGTGTGGGGTCTGCCAACGCCACAAGTATGAGAATGTGGCCCAACCAGGGTTACTACAGCCCTTACCCATTCCAGAGGGTTATTGGACTGATCTATCTATGGACTTCATAGAAGGACTTCCGAAGTCACATGGGAAAAATGTGATCATGGTCATAGTTGATCGATTGAGTAAATATCACTTTGTCAGCCTAACCCATCCTTACACCCTCAGATTGCAAAATTGTACTTAGACAATGTGTTTAAGTTACATGGACTCCCTAATTCAATTGTAAGTGACAGAGACCCAGTTTTCATCAGCCACTTCTGGAAGGAGTTTTTCAATCTACAGGAGTTGAGTTGAGGCTCACTTCTGCCTACCACCCACAATCTGATGGCCAAACCGAGGTGGTGAACCGATGCCTAGAAACCTATCTCAGATGTATGACCAGTGATGAACCGAGGAAGTGGGTGGAATTTTTAGCTCTGGCAGAGTGGTGGTACAACACCAACTACCATTCACGAGCTAAAATCACTCCTTTTGAAGCTGTATATGGCTATGCACATCCCTTGCACCTACCCTACGTGCCTGGAGACTCGAGAAACGAAGTGGTGGATAGGGTACTGACTGAGCGAGAGTCAACCCTAAGAACCTTGCAATTCCATCTCAAAAGAGCTCAAGATAGAATGAAGGTGATGGCTGATCGAAATAGATCGGAACGGGTCTTTCAAATTGGGGAATGGGTACTTGTTAAACTACAACCCTACCGACAGCACAGTCTAAAAGGGAAGCGTGCAAATCATAAATTGAGCCCTAAATACTATGGCCCCTACAAGATCATTGACAAAATCGGGGAAGTAGCTTACCGATTGGAGTTCCCAGCTGAAGCAACAGTCCATTCCACGTTCCATGTCTCACAGCTACGCAAGTTCATCCCTGGACAGCACACGGCGACTACAGATCTGCCGAACCTATGTGACGGAGAGATCTGGGAACTTGAAGCCATCCTCGAGCGCAAGATGGTGAAGCGAGGACCTGCATGTGACACAATGGTGTTAGTTAAATGGAAGGAAAAACCCTACAGCGAAGCTACTTGGGAGTTCGTTTCAGACCTTACCTAAGGTTCAAAAATGAACCCTTGTGGACAAGGGTTCTTGAAGGGGGAGAGATGATGTGGGGGTAAAATCCATGGTGGAAGAAGGTCAAGGCTCCAGGCGAGGAAAGAAAGGGAATGGAACTGGTTCGGGAAAGTACGAAGACAAGAAGAAGATTAAAGAAGATCCGTAGAATGAAAGGAGATCCGGGTAAAATATGTAGCAGCGGGTCGGACCTAATCTGGGTACTAGTAAGATAGATATGGGCCGGTTATTTGATGGGCTGGTCTCCTAATAATTTAGTTAGATTAGTATAAGAATCCTACGAATATTTGTTTTTAAATTGTTACTATTCTGTTAGAATATTGTTACAAATACAGTATACATGTCAGGAGGCATTACACTCACAATGTAACAGAAAAGAGCATCTCCTCACTTATAAAAGGAAATAGCTCATTACAAAAATATATAGAAAAAAATACATTTGTGAATCTTCTCTGTATTCGGAGAATTATAATTCTATCAACAATTGCTAAGCCGGACACCAGTCTACAAATTTAAAAACTAGAACAAGTAAATCTTTTACCTATTTTTATGGGATTCAACTGTGACTTTAAAAAAAGATAAGCGTTATCTTAATTTGGATTGAATACAATTGCGATGACAAGGTCACAATGTCAACAACAATATCAGCAACGGATCATCTTCAAATATTATATCCTTCAGTTTAATGTCTTTGAAAGAATTCAAAAAGGAAATCAACTAGATTTTTTTTTATGGAAATCATGCAAGGCTCATCATCATATTTCCGTTATAGTATTTTAGAATTAAATCAGAAACAAACACAAGGAGAAAGGGAAATATATCTTCTACTATATTTACCATCGGCGGGCTTTTGAAATTAAAAAAGAGGATAAGATGAGCAAGATTTGGATTTGAAAGAGAGATAAGGATCTTTAGATTTTATCCAAGATTTTCTATGGGAAAGTTTATCTTCCAACAGTCTTTATTGAATGTTAAGAAAAGAGAGTATATCTTTCGAAGTCAGAGAAGAAGAAAGTAACTGATACCATTCACATTGCTATTTTACATAACACAATTTTACTCTTTCTTTCTCAATTGATATTAAGACCACACTTTGCTTCAAAAAAGAATAACTATTGCTTGCCGCTTCGAAAAACAATAAAACAAAAGGATCAACAGTGCTTACAAAAATTCTCATGAGTTCATTTGTGCAAATTTCTTTTTTTATTACAAACACTTGCTTTTAAATCTTTTCTTTGTGTAAAATAAGGAATGTGTTGTTGCCTTCTTGATTGGTAGTTCAATTACAGGATTAGACTCTGTAGATCAATTGTTTACTTGAGGAAAGCTATGAGAATCAAGAAGAGAGAATTGTATAATCTTGTAATTTAATTTATTTGGATATAATGGAACAAACCCATGTCGATAATGGGGTCCCTAGCTCAGAGCTAGAAGAGTGGACTGACGCATAATATGGAACCACTATACATCGCTGCTTGATTCTCTATCCCCTATCTTTTAAATTTCTAAAATTTATTTTATATTTGTCTAATTGCTTATTTTGTTCTCATATTTAAAACCAAATGGGATATTTTTTTTTTGGGTTTAAAATTCAGATTTGTAGAAATAATCAATTCAACTCCCCTTCTTGATTATTTAATTAGGACCAACAATTGGTATCAAAGCAGGCTCTTTTATTTAATTGAGTGATCCAAACAAAATGATTGAGAACAATGTTGCCATTAATTGTGCTCCTTTCTTTGATGGTTCAAATTGCTCTTATTAGAAAATGTGCATGGAAATATACATTAAAGCTAACGATTATGGTTCTTGGCAGGTTATTTCTATGGGAGATGATGTCATTACCTTGAATGGAAATACAGTTTTGACAGACTCTGAGAAGATCATTGGGAAGAAAACAAAGCAAAAAATTTGCTGTTTACCACTATTGCTACATCAAGATTTTATCTGATAGCATCATGTAGATGTGTAAAAGAAATCCGAGCCAGATTGTGTGAGATATAAGAAAGAAAAAATATAATCAGAGAAACTAAGATAAATGCTTTACTTCAGTAGTATGAGCTATTTAAATTTAAATCTGATGAATCTATCAAAGATGCTTTTAATAGGTTTACAGCAATAATAAATGAGCTTGCATTGCTTGGAAAGAGACTTGTTGATCCTGATCTAGTAAGGAAAATGTCAAGGATATTGCTACCTTTTAGGATGCAAAGAAAAACTACCATAGAAGAAGCATAGGATCTCAACAAACTCTTTTTTAGCCAACTAAGAGAGAAGCTAATGGCTTATGAATCCCACAAAAAACTACTTAAGGAGCTGAAAGCAGTATCAAAGGAATTGCATTCAAAGCTAAAGAAGCTGTTGTTAATCAAGTTGAACCAGATGATAGTGAAGATGAAGGAGAAGAAGATATAACTCTTAGCTCGAAAGCTCAATCGATTTTTCAAGAAGCAAAGAGGTATGAAATTTAGTACGTTTAAGAGAACTACTGAATACAAGAAAAATGATGTAGGAAAGACTTAAAAAGAAAAGGAGAAGAAGGAGATCCAATGTTATGAATGTAAGAATTTGGGTCACATAAAGTACGAATGCCAACATTGATAAAGGAAATGGAGAAGTATAAAAAGAAAAGTCAAGCTATGTTAGCAACATGAAGTGATATAGATGATACAGAAAGTAGTCCAGAAGATTCTAATGAAGAAGAGGAAGAAGCAAATCTATGCTTTATGGCTACGTTTGAGGTAAATTTTGAATCTGATAATGAAGTAACATAGGATGACATGTTTGTTGAAATGAAAAAGTCATTAAAAGCTTTTAAAAAGGCTGATTTAAAATTAGCTAAGTATGATAATGAGATAAAGTTACTTAAGAATGAAAAAGATGCTTTAAAACAAATAAATTCATTTCTTGTTAATGAAAATGACATTTTAAAACCAGATAATGAAAAGTTGCATGTTGACAATGAAAACTTAAGAAAAGATACTAATATACTAAAAGAAGAAACTAGTGTTTTAAAAGTAAAAATAGATGAGTTATCTAATTCAATAAAGAACAACTTTAACAAATTCAAAGATAGTGACAGAAAATTAAAAATGTTGATTTCGTCGCAAAGGTTATCTTGTGAAAAGCATGTTTTAGGATATGAACATGGTTCTAGTTCAAATGCATCTAAGAAAACGATATTTGTGAAAAATAAACTAGTTATAGATGTTAAACTAGTTATAAATGATGAATCTGTTATTAATATGAGTGAATTCAAAGCAAATCACGTAAAAAAAACTATATAAGAAAAACCAGAGGATATACTAGAAGGTATTCTAGAAGTTATCCTTCTTATGGATATCATCAAAATAACTCCAAAGGATATACCAGAAGTTCCCCAAGACAGAAGAACTGGAAACAAGTGAACAACAGGTATTGGAATAACATTTCCTATACATGTTTGTTTTGTAATAAACTTGGTCATATTGAAAAATATTGTTATTATAAAAGAAACAAGCTCAGTAATCAACAAGTTAAATAAAGAAACCAAACGATCTTGTCTTACAAAGGACCCAAACTTGTTTGGGTTTCTAAAAAGGTTTAATCCTTCTAAATTTTCTAGGAGCATGAAGCTAAAATCAAAGGAACATGGCATCGACACAGTGAATGTTCCAAACATAAGACATAAATGCTTCATTGTTCAATAGCATAACATGAGAAGAAAAAGGATATGTAAAATTTGGAAATAACAATACAGGTAAAATTGTTGCAATTGGAGATATTGGTATGCCTCCTCACATCATAGAAAATGTTTATCTTGTAAAAGGCCTAAAACATAATTTATTAAGTATTAGTCAATTATGTGACAAAGGATATAAAATGATTTTTGAAAAAGATAAATGCTTTGCTTTTGATGAAAATGGTATAAAATCATTTGAAGGTTTGAGAAAGAAAAATATATATCTAGTAAGACCTAATGAAGTTAAAGATGCTTGTTGCTTGCTATCTATGAATGATCATATTTTTGCTTGGCATAGACGTTTAAGACATGTAAATTTCAATCAATTAGAAAAGTTAACTAAAAAAAATATAATAAGAGGTTTTCTTAAAATCAATATTAAACAAGATGTGAAATGTGATACATGGTTGAAAAATAAATGATTTCTATATCTCATAAAAGCGAAAATGAAATATCAACTAAAAGACCTCTTGAATTATTACATATTGATTTGTTTAGACCTGCAAGAGTTTCAAGCATTAGTGGATGTAAATATGGTCTTGTTATTATTGATGATTATTCGAGATATACTTAGGTTATATTCTTGCAACATAAGAGAGATACTTTTGATTCTTTTCAAAAAAATTTCAAAACAAATTCAAAATGAAAAGGGAATATCCATAATTAGTCTTCGAACTGATCATGGAAAAGAGTTTTAAAATGCAAAATTTATAAATTTTTGTGAAGAACATGGTATATCTCATGATTTCTTAGCTCCATATACACCTCAACGAAATGGAGTTGTAAAACACAAGAATAGAACAATACAAGAAATGACTAGATCTATGTTAAATGAAAGTGGTATTGCTGAGTATTTTTAAGCAGAAGCAGTTTCTACAGCTTGTTAAATCATCAATCGAGTATACATATGACTCATGACATCCAAAACAACATATTAACTCTTTCGAGGTAAGAAGCCTAATATTTCTTATTTTCATGTGTTTAGCTCTAAATGTTTTGTGAAAAAGAATGCTCTTAATCTTGGTAAGTTTGATGAAAGATCTGATGAAGCTATATTTTTTGGATATTCTTTAAATAGTCATGCTTATCGTGTTTTTAATAAATCATCTAAAACTATTGAAGAATCCATAAATGTAAAATTTGTTGAAGACACAAAGGATGATGAATCTAGTGATGAGAAAGAATTTAAATCTAAAGAAGAATCTGGTCCATAACTAAAATCTGAAGAACCAGCTATTGAAATTCATGAATCTGGAAATCTAGAAGGTAATACAGAAGGTAGTCTAGAACCTTAAGAATCTAAACTAGAAACTTCTAAGACTCGAAAATATAAATCTGCTCATCCTCTTGAACAAATAATTGGTAATGTTCAATATGGTGTTAAAACAAGAGCTAGTTTACAAGATTTTGGAAATCATTTTGCATTATTATCTAAAATTGAACCTAATAATGTTAATGAAACTTTAAATGATAATAATTGGATTGATGCCATGCAAGATGAGATAAATCAATTTCAAAGAAATAATGTATGGAATCTTGTGCCTAGACTTAAAGGAAATCTATAATCGGAACTGAATGGGTATTTAAAAACAAATTGGATGAAAATGGTAAAATTATTATAAATAAAGCAAGATTAGTAGTTAAAAGGATATTTAGAAGTGGAAGGAATTGACTTTGATGAAACATATGTACTTGTAGCTAGATTAGAAGCAATTCGTTTTATGCTTGCATATGCATGTTATAAGAATTTTAAAGTTTTTCAAATGGATGTAAAAAGTGTGTTTTTAAATGGTTTTATAAAAGAAGAGGTATATGTAGAACGACCTCTTAGTTTTGAAGATCCTTTTAAATCTACTTATGTTTTCAAATTAAATAGAGCTTTATATGGTTTAAAACAAGCCCAAGGGCATGGTATAAAAGATTAAGTTTGTTTTTTATTTCAAAAGGTTTTCAAAGAGAAACTATCTACACAACCTTGTTTTCAAAGACATATGATCAAGATATTTTAATTGTGCAAATATATATGGATGATATTATATTTGGTTCTACTAATGAAATATACTGCCAAGATTTTGCATTGGGCTACAAATTAAACAAACAAAAGAAGGAATCTTCATTCACCAAGAATAGTACTTAAACAAATTTTTAAGAAATTTAGACATGAAGAATGTAAAGGAGTTGCAACTCCAATAAGTACCTCACTAAGGTTAGATTCTGACTCAAATGGGAAAAAGGTAAATGGAAAATCATATAGAAGTCTTGTTGTTTCTTTATTATATTTAACTGCATCCAGATCAGATATCTTATTTAGTGTATGTTTGTGTGCAAGATTTCAAAGTGCACCAACAGAAAGACAGTTATCAGCTGTTAAGAGAATTTTCAAGTACTTGATAAATACTTCAAAATGAGGCATCTGGTATCCTAAAAATCAAAATTTTGTTGTAAAATTGATGGAAAAAGCACATCTGATACTTGTCAATTCCTAGATGACAAATTAGTTTCTTGGTCATCTAAGAAACAAAATTTTGTTGCCTTATCCACAGCTGAAGCAGAATATGTTTCTATTGATAACTGTTGTGCTCAAATGCTTTCGATTAAACAAAAATTACAAGATTATGGTTTATCGTATAAAAATATACTTATTAAATGTGATAATACAAGTACAATTAACCAAACAAAAAATCATGTACATCATTCTAGATCTAAATACATTGAAATTCGACATCACTTTATGTAAGATCATGTAATTAATGGTAATATTGTTGTTGAATTTGTGCCTTCTGATATGCAATTAGCATATATATTCACAAAATCCTTGGAAAAAAAAATAAATTTTGAATTTACACATGAAGAAATTGGTGTTTGTAACCCATTCACATAAAGAAAAACTATTTTTCTTTCTCCCCATTTTGTTATTAACTTAAAAAAGAAATGAGCGCTTCAATTTTCCACAAACGGTCATCATTGTTTTTGTTTAGTAAAATGGTCATATCATCTTAATCTTCCCACCTATTCAAACGCCTCTCAAGTATCAAAATCATTTTTTCTTATCAAACCTTAAATCCCTTCTTCAAGCGATTCTCAAAATTTCTCGCATATGGCTCCATGGAAAATCTCTAAGGCTCTCCAACAAAAACTTCAAAACGATTAAATCCTCTAAACCCATTTCAATAGTAGATGAATCTTTTGATTCAAAATCCTCAACTCAAAAGGAAATCTGTTCAAAATGAAAGAATGAAAACCTAAAAAAAAATCCTTAAACAAGAACGAAACCCGAACCAAATGAAAACATGAGCAAGCAACCATGGATGTTTTAGGTAAAGCTTCGCACCCAGAGGATACTCCAAAGCCATCATTGAGAAAGAAAAAGAAAGGTAGTCTAAAGATCACAAAAGGAGATATGAGTGGTTTAAAGGAAAAGAAAGTCTCATCACGAAAGAGAAAGAGAGATTTTCAAAATGTGATTTCATATACAAAAAAAAAAGAAAGTTATATCATCCGATTTAGCTAAGGTAAAGTTTTGTGAGACTTCTTTTATCGATTTTAAATATTTCAGAAAGAATGGTTTTTATTTGGACGATTGGATAGGGAAGATAGGTTGCAAGAAATTGTGCAGTTTGAATGGTGAAGTGTCTAGTGATTTTGTTAAAGAATTCTATGATAATTTGTCTCGCAAAAGTGATGTAAAGTTAATTCAAAGATTGGAGATAAAAAGACTAAAATTACTAGGAAGCTGTTGATAAAATGTTTTGATTTGAGAAATAAGAAAGATGATGCTGATTTAGAGTCGAAGAAAAAGAGTGAAATTTGCAGAATTCTTAATGATGGAATTGGAAATTTTTCTGAAGATGATGTGTTTGTTACTGAATTGAATTATTAATTCGAATCCTTCACAAGATGGTGAATGAATATCTATTTGCCAAAGAGAGGGAGTACAATATTGTTTCTAAGGAAGAAGGACTACTGATTTTGGCAAAGACAAAGGATAAACGTGTTGATAATACAAAACAAATTATAAATCACATATGGAAACATAGAGGAAACAAGCCTTATGGAGGGATGATTATAGAAATTTTGAAATACAAAGGAATAACTATCCCTAGTGAATCGAGATTTCCTATTCCCCTAAAGAAAATAGGACAATATAATTTTAAGAGAATTGGAATTTATGTTCACAAAAGGTTTTGGTTTTCTATACATGGAGGATGCTATGTTCATAAGAAAAATCGAGTGAAGAAGTTCACTCAGCAGAAAGTTAAATCTATGTTGGATAGTGAAGTGAAGAGAAATTTTGATTAAGAAGAAGGGAGGAATCTAAAGTTCAGGAGGAGATTCTAGCGAGAACTAGAGAAGTAAAGGAACAATTGATTAAGATGATGGGAGAGATATTTGAAGTGATGCTCAAAAATCTATTAGAAAATATCAAAGAACTTCTTCACAACAAATCTGATCAAGGAATTCCTGTTGCTAATGTTCCTGAAATTCCTGATCTTGTTGATGGGAATCAAAGTTTGAGAGAAGGAGAAAACGTAGCAGTAGCTGATGATCAACACATTGATAAGGACACTGAAGAGGAACAGGCATGTGAAGTTAATTAACCTAATGCTACGTTATACACAGATGCTCAACTAGTTCCTGATGTTGAGGTAAACAAAGAAGACACACTAGTCTCTGTTACACCTGCTGTTGATCTAAGCACTGATGCTGCTGCAGCTACTGGAATCTTAACCAATATTGCCTCTAAAGATTCACTGAATTAGTCCATTGTTCCCTATGTTTCTTATCCTCTAGATGTCATCTTTCCCAACAAACCTTAAATCTTTATCTTTATTTTCTAGCAAAACTTTGTTTTAAAAACTTCAATCCTTTACTTTTTAAGAATATCGTGTAATCGTGTGTTTAAGACATCTGTTTTCATGAATGCATGACAATATTATTACTATATTCTATTTCTCCTTTGATGGTAATAAAAGGGGAGAGAAAAGATAAAGTAGGTTTCCTCTATGTTGAATGATGATTGTTGAATATTGAGAATTGATGTTGGTGACATTCTTACCTATGAATGTTACATGATTCTGAATTTATGTTCTGAAAATTTATTTTCTTTATTCTTGAATTTATGATGAAGGAAAAATGCTTTGTTATCATCAAAAAGGGGGAGAATGTTGATTCTCTTCAAATAAAGTTTTGATGGTAACAAACTAGTTAAAGAAATCTAATTAATTTATTTAGTGTGTAGGATTTTATTTTAAGTGCATAAAATAGAATAATAACGAGCTTTATTCAAGGATAAATGAAAGAATTGAAAATCCAGAGGATTATACAGAACATAAGCAGAACCTTATTAAAGTATGAGAACTTCATCCAAAAGATAATCCAAAGGTTATTACAGAAGTAAGGTTTAGTGAAAGATAACAGGGTAAATGTTATAACAAGATATCTAGAAGAAACTTCAGAAGGTCCCATAGAAGATTTATATGGTATACAAAAGCTAATATAGAATATATTATAGAAGGTAGTATTAGGGAGAATTAAAAACAAGAAGTTATTATCAGATATACAGAAGACTATCCAGAAGATATACTAGATGGTAAATATATCAATAAGATGAAGATGGAAGTTTCAATAAGCTATGCAGAGGAATGTCCACAAAGTCGCCTGCAATTTTTACAGTAACTAGTTTTCACGTGATTTCACTGTTCATTTTCCTAAACTTGATTAAATTCATTCTAGTTCAGTACACATAGTATATTGAAGGCCTAGCTCCAAGAAAATGATTTTATTTGGGTAATATACTCATTTGTTCCATTAAAGTTGGTTTATATCTAAGGGGATTTTAAGTATTCTTTAAGTTTTTCTCTCTCATCAACAATAAGATCTTAAAGGACAAAATCAAACTTTTTTTGAATAGATGTTACACGGATTTCTCGTTTAAAACAAGCAAATTATGAGTGTCTACAATTTTCAAGACTAAAACAAGTAAATCTTCTACCTATTTTTATGGGATTCAACCTTGCATTCAAAAAAAGATAAGCATTATCTTAATTTGGATTGAATATGATCACGATGATAAGATCACAATGACAACGACAATATCAACAACGGATCATCTTCAAATATTATATCCTTCAGTTTAATGTCTTTGAATGAATTCAAAAAGGGAATCAACCATATTTTTTTGTACGGAAATCAAGCAAGGCTTATCATCATATTTCCGTTACAGTATTTCATAATTAAATTAGAAACAAACACAAGGAGAAGGGAAACATATCTTCTACTATATTTAGCATCGGTAGGCTTTTGAAATTAAAAATGAGGATAAGATACTTAAGCAAGACTTAGATTTGAAAGAGGGATAAAGATCTTTCGATTTTATCTGAGATTTTCTATGGGAAAGTTTATTTTCCAACAGTCTTTATTGAACGTTAAGAAAAGGGAGTATATCTTTCAAAGTCAGGAAGGAAGGAAGCAATTGATACTATTCACATTACTATTTTACAGAACACGATTTTGCTCTTTCTTTCTCAATTGATATCAAGACCACACTTTGCTTCAAAAAAGAATAACTTTTGCTTGCTCATATGAAAAATAATAAAACAAAAGGAGCAATAGTGCTTATAAGAATTCTCATGAGTTGATTTGTGTAAATTTCTTTCTTTATTGCAAACACTTGCTTTTAAATCTTTTCTTTGTGTAAAAGAAGGAATGTGTTGTTAGCTTGTTGATTGATAGTTCAATTATAGGATTAGACTCTATAAATCGATTGTTAGCTTAAGGAAAGCTGTGAGAATCGAGCAAAGAGAATTATACAATTTTATAATTTGATTTATTTTGATATAGTGGAATAAACTCGTGTAAATAACGGGGTCCCCAGCTCGAAGCTAGAAAAGTGGACTAATGGATAACGCAAAACCACTATACATCATTGCCTGATTCTCTATTCCCTATCTTTTAAATTTTCATAATTTATTTTTATATTTGTTTAATTGCTTATTTTGTTCTCATATTTAAAACCAAAGGGGATAATATTTTTAGGTTTAAAATTCAGATTTTCAGAAATAATCAATTCAAACCCCCCCCCCCCCCCCCCTCCTGATTATTTAATTGGACTAACACAACCTACCTAGCACTTACGAAATTTAATATAATTTAGCCATCATTTGTACTTGATACCTTCATGTTCGTAAATTTAAGCTAACTAGCCAATTTTGGACATCTACCACATGAAGTGTAGATATTCTATAGGCCCCTTAATTCTTTTATGGCCACCCTATATAAATAAACCCTCACATAAAAGGTATGAGCTATGAACTAACCATACTACTTTATGGATATTCTCTATATTCCTTCTAGAACCATAGCTAACTTAATATATTAAAGTGGCTAGGCCACTCTATGGCACACTACTAATTGAGTTTTCATGTTTAGAGGTTCATGGTGCTCCCATACCTAACTCTATCGATGATTTAAAGCCTACAACACCTATTTCAACTAATTAAGCTATCAAAGCCAACGCTACCTTAATTGTTTCATGCCTTGCATATTGTGCAAAGGTATCACCATAACAAACTCTAAGCTGATAAATATAACCTTTCACTTCAAGCCTAGATTTATACTTACAAATAGAGCCATTTGATTTCATTTTAGTTCTAAAAAGAATAAATCTCTAAAACTGCAAATTTCCAATTTTCATAAATCTAGACATGGTTCTTATCATTAGAATTGTAGAATCTGGTTCAAAATCATATAGTTCTCCTAATGTTTAAGAAGCAAAATGTATAGTCCAGTATCAAACTTGATGACTTTTTCCTCCACGTTTATTGCTTCTCGACTTATATTCATTAACAACTACATCTCTACTCACAACAATTTCTTCACTCTTTAAATCAAATATCTTGTAACCTTTTAACATTGCAACATATCCAAAGAAAATTCCTAACTTTGTCTAGCTAGTAAAGTGAACCAAAAAAATATCTAATCTTTTACCACTGGTCAAGCCTCATGCCATGCTTCAATTAGGATTTTATCTTCTATTAACTTGGTTGGCAGCCATTTAAGATGACATACAACTATGTAAAGAGCTTTTGCACAAAATTTCAAAGATAAATTAATATTAACCATCGTGCCTCAAGCCATTTTCAACATCATTATTTCTTCTTTAAAAAATATCATTGTGTTTTTGTGAATAGTTAACTATTAGCTGTTGCCTAATTCCCATGTTAGCATAATACTTTTTAGATTCCTTTGAGGTATACTTATTCTCATCATCAAACCTTAGGAACTGCGTTTTAAAACCACTTTGAACCTTAACCATGGCTTTAAACCTCTTAAATACTAAAAAATCTTGTGATTTACTACCTAAAAAATAATTTTAACCCATCCTTATAATATTGATGAATCATTTTTATATTTGTTTTATAAGGGATAAATTGCATTGGTTTTATAATTTAAGGAGGTCTATGTGAATTTATTACCTAATTTTGTATTATTTCTATCTTTAGGGATAATGAGGATAATTTCAAGAAATATAGATATTTGATTGGTTTTTAAAGAATTTGGAATTAATTGACGACATGTTAAAGACCTGATCAATTCTGTACCCTAGTTAGCATATTAAAAAGAGTATTCACAATTTATTGAAGTGTTTAAGCAAGATATATGCCTTAATTTCCACTTTGTTGAATTTGTGCTTTATTTATTTATTTATTATTGCACTTTTATATGTGGGTGATATTCTTTTAACATGGCCTAATATTGGTGTTATATATGAACTTAGACAAAAGCCTAATTCCATTAGTGATCTCAGTCTGGTTCAATTTTTCTTTACGATTGCAATTTGTTGAACTCTTCAAGGAACCTTGCTTAATTATAAAAAGTTCATTTTAGATATATTGATGGATGCCTTACCAACTGACTTGAAGCTTGATAATGTGAATGTTAAAGTACTTGAAAATCCTTCTTTCTATGTAAGCCACTTATTTCTACACCTAATTCTAACTAGGCTCAACAATTCTTTTGTTATACATCATCTAAGCTAGTTTTTATCTAATATCTAAACTTCTCATTATCAGGCCCTTTTGCATGCTTGATGATATTTGAAGTAGTCTTCTTCCTTAAGCTTCTTTATATCCTTCTTCTAATACTCTTTACTTTAGTGGGATATTCAGACTCAAATAGAGGAGATTACTTTGGATAAGAAATGTTATTATATATTTTTGGCATGTTGCATTTTTATAGTTTCCACTTCCACATTTGAAGTTGGATATAGAAATATGGCATCTTCTATAAAGGAATCACCATAGGTCTCATATAGTTTGCAGGACGTTAGAGTTAATGTTCCTAATTTGTCGCCCTTATGTTGTGATAATTAAATGGCTTTGCTCATTGCAGCTAATCTTGTTTATACGACCACATTACAAACATTGATATTGATGTGCAAATTAAAGGAGATCAAGTTTGATTTTAACTTCTTGTTTAAGTGTCTTCTCAATTTCAATTGGCTGATTTTTGCCCTAATGTTATGGGAGAAAAAAAAACACCATTTCTTTTAGGTGCCAAGTTAGGTCTCAGAAAAGATCTTACCTGGGGGAGATGTGAAGCACATTACTTGTTTTTATTACTTACACATGGAAGCATGGTTGTCAAACTCGCAATTCCACATAGAATCGCCAGTGGATAAGTAAAATCGAAACATAGAAACGTAAGTTTCTACAACCTTTGTGAAAAAGCTTTAAAATATTAGAGAGTTAATTGTATTACTCTTAAAAAACATAAAATAGATAATAAAATATGGATAACCAACACATATTTGAAGCATATGTCACAATAGAACTCATAAAGTCATCATGGTATAGATAATCAACATATATATTTTTTTTTCTTTTATTCCTAGATGATGTCTATGATTTTTCTTGGTACACTAAAGTATTTTGTTTAGTACTTAAGACTTTAATAGAAGGCAACAAATAATGAACAAATAACTATCGTAATTTAAAAGTAAGAGAAGCAACTTGTCATTGAAAGGTAAACTAGCACTTCTACCTATTATTTTTCATAACTCATAACAAGTGAGTCATTTCTCCTTCTTTAATTCACCTTCTTTACCCATGTAAGTCTTGGAACTTAAATGCAACTAATAATCTTCTATTTCTACCAAAAAACTAATAATCTTCCATTATAATCAATAATAAGTAACATAAAAATAATAAACATTAAACAATCCATTTAACATCTACTTTTACATTTACTCGTATAATTTTAAAAATTTAGAGTGAAAATTAGGTCAATAAAATTTACTATGAGGACTTGACTAGAGCTAGAATTTTTAGGCCTTTCCCATCATCGATTAAATAAAATTCAAGATAAAAAAAAGAGAAAGAAAGAAAATAGAAAAAACTTTATTTTGTGTGTTTTGATTCAATAGTCTTAACATACGTGCATTAGTAATGAGCTTACAGCTAACTTTTATTTTTTTATTTATTTTAGTTGAACATCATGCACTAAACTTAATGATAAATATTTTATAGCCAAAATAGTTAGTACATGTTGTAATAAAAATATTAAAAAAAAAAAACCATATTACATTTAACAAATGAAAAGACATTCCAAAATGAAACATATACTATATATCAATACACCAAAATCTTCTTCGTCAACTTTTTTTTTTTTTTTTTGTTCAGTTCACTGATCACTCAAAATCCTCATATAGCTAGCTATGCAATCTTCTACCTTGGACTCTTCCACCTCCATCGCGAAGGCATCTAACTCCCACGCGTCTTTCCTCTCTTCCTAGCAAGGAGGTCCTACCTCCTCTGACCACACTCCCACCTGGCAATCCTCTTCGGTTGTGCAACTGGCCACCATAGGCCCTTCATGCTAGTTAAAGAGACAGCTACTAGGGAGCTGAAGCAGCGACGTGCCAACTAGGACTACTCAAAGCTTGTGGGACATCATGTGGAACACAAACTTCATGGTAGTTTTGATTGTGATATTGATTTGGAAAATAAGCAAGCATCCCAATACATTGATCTGGCTGTAGATCTATGGGTACACAGAGAATTAGTACAATCGTTGGAAACAAACATAAACTCACGAGTGAACCAATTGTATAGATAAAATCGCCATTCAACATCCGAGTTTGTTCAAAACTGAGTTTTTAAGTGAGTTAACTCGGAGATGCCTACTAGAAATGTAAACTTGTACGATTCCACGAATTGAATCGCGATTTTGACAATAATGCATGGCAGTGTTACATAGTGACACTTGTCATTTATTTGTAGCTTTGTTAATTATGCTTTGGATAGCCTATGGTAGTTGCTGGGGATTGTGTACTAGAAAATACTCCCAGGGGTAGGGGAAAGGATTGAGTATTTGCCTTAAAATACACAAACAACTGATTTTATGCAATCAAATCAAATTGACCTTTAATAACAGTGGATATAATAATAACATATTATAAAATGAAATAAAAAAGAGATAGGGATAGAAAATTTAAACCTAGATTTAACATGAAGTTTGGCTCGCTCTCTACTCTCCTCGATCACTAATTGTCTCCAATCGAGGATATTTCACACACTATTAATTTCACAAACACATACTAGATATCAATGTTCAAGAAATGAAATAGGTCCTTCTCACTCTATAGTGTTTTCTTATAGATAGCAGATACAAGAATAGAGTACTATATGATTTTCTCTCTTTTTAGATTTTACAAAGCAATACATAATAGAACAAAAAATTTCTTGATTTATTTTTTTGCAAATGAAAGCTCTTTCAAAGTTATCTGAATCTCTAAAGGAAAGCATATTTATAGTCTTCAAAAACTTAAATGTCCGTTGGAAATAACATTTGACAGATGGCAACATTAAATGCACACAACGGTCGAATTAAAGGTCCAATGGCTCACCGATCCAAATTCCCACCAGCTCACAAGTCCATAGATCTCACATTGATTGACTTGTCGCACCTTTATCACGCCTTAGATGTTGGACTTAACTAGTACTGTGCTTTGTCTTACTAGACTAGCTCGCGATGCACTCCCTGTCAGCACAAAAACAAAGCATACAGGGCACATATACACACAACACGACTATCTTGATTTATGTTTTTCTTTATAAATTATCAGTCATATTCAAGTGAGGTGTGTTTATAAAATCCTTACATAACATTTGCTCTCATCAAAATCATATATAAGATAATTCAATTTAACAATCTCCTTCACTTTGATAAGGGTAAATAGTTATGTAAAACCTATTTGTTACTTACTTCCCCTTAATAAAAGCTCCCCAAAATTTTGTCAAAATAGTAGATTAAGAATACCCAAAAACATAAGATTAATCCACTAAATATGCCATTATCTCCCCCTTAATCATACTAGATTTCTCCCATTTTAACCTCATCAAAAATATTTATACAAGATAGTAAGCAAAAGAATCAGGAGAAACAATTATATTAAACAATTATGTAGGACATACAACAAAAAGGTTATAGAGATGTCCAAAGATAGAGTTCCAAATATAGAGCAAACATAAAAGTGCAAACAAGAAAACTTGAACAAATATGAGGATTAAGCATGAGGATCAAGACGAAGATGAATACTGTAGAAGTGATCCATGAATATGCATGCAAAAAAGGAGTACCAGTAAGCCGATGTCAGTAAGAATAAAGTTTTAAAAGCAAACCCACAAAGTTGATTGAAGGTCAGATTAAGCCGTCAAGGGAGAGATCGGTGGGCCAGTCTTAGCCCCATCGGTGAGCTGATGCAAGCTTTAGGCAAAATGGAGGCCAGCGAGCCTCATGTCAAGCCCTCAATAGCAGTCGTTAGTAAACATGCAATGGTAGAAAAGATAGGTCATCCCGAGAGCATATCATATGTATGCATGTTTGGTATTTAACTGCTTGTTTAACCTAAAAACAAGTTCTAGATCAACTTGGCTTCATGATATTTAGCACTCATCATCTTTTAACATACCAGTTCTCTTTGTAAAGTGAAAAAACAATCCTTACTCAAGAGTTTTGTAAAAATATCAGCAATTTGATTGCTCATATTAACAAATTCCAAGTATTTAGAACATGATATTTGATGAAATGATGTCTAATTTCGATATGTTTGATTATTGAGTGTTGGATAGGATTTTTTGTTAAATTTATAGCACTAACGTCATCGCATCGAATTGGAACATTTATATATTTTAAACCATAATCTAGCAAAGTTTGTTTCATTAATAAAACATGTACGCAATAGCTACCAATAATTATATACTTAGCTTCGGCAGTTGAAAATGTAACCAAATTTTGTTTCTTCAAGTGCCAAGATATTAGGGAGTTTCTAAGAAAGTAGCATGTGCTGTTTGTGCTTTTCCAATCTACTTTGCATCCATCAAAGTTAGCATTGGAGTATCTACTAGATCAAAGGAGCTAAATTTTGGATACCACAAGCCAATTTCAACAATTCTTGCAAGATACTTGAATAAGTGTTTTACAGCAAGCAAGTGTAATTCTTTTGGACAAGATTGAAATCATGCACATACACATACCAAGAACATGATATCAAGTCTTGAAGCCATCAGATATAAGAAACTGCCTATATATCATGCCTCTATAAAGCTTTTCACAAACATTTTTTTCTATTTTCATTTTTGTTAAGTTTTACATTTGTACTCATAGGTATAGGTCTTGTTTTATAGTTATCCATTTTGAATCTTTTCAAAAGTTCTTTGTGTATTTTGATTTATTTACGAAGTTTCCATTTTCAGATTGTTTTATTTAAAGACCCAGAAAATAATTAACTTCTTCCATCGTGCTCATCTCAAATTCGTTCATCATGTACTCAACAAATTCATTTATAAGACTCAAGTTAGTAGCTCTAAACACTATATCAGCCACATAGATTTGCACAATTAATGTGTCTAACTTTGTGATTTTTTATATAAAAAAAAAAAAAAGTTATGTCAAATTTTCTTTTAGAAAGTCTTATGTTTAAAAGGAAGTGTTTGTCTTTTATAACAGGAAGCTATTGAGTATTTTATACCAGGCTCTAAGAGCTTGCTTGAGACTATAAAGAGTTATATTTAGTTTATAAACATGATAAAGGAATTAATTATTTTTAAAACCCTGTGGCTACTTTACATAGACTTCTTCTTTTATAAAACCATTGAAGAAACACTTTTGACATCCATTTGAAAAAGAGTAAAATATTTTAATGCAACAAATGCCAAAAGAATTCCAATAGCTTCTATTCTAGTAACTGGGACAAAGGTCTTATCAAAATCTATGTCTTCTTCTTGATTATATCCTTTAGCAACTAATCGAGCTTTATTTCTTGTTATTATTCTTGCTTTATCTAATTTGTCTATATAAACCCATTTGGTTCCAATAATTGGTGTCCTTTCAAGCCTTGGAACTAAGCTTCAAACCTCATTTCTTGTAAACTGGTCTAATTCTTCTTGCATTTCTTGTATCCAAAATTCATCTTTTAAAGCTTCACCTGTATTCTTTATCATGCCCCGAGGGTACCCTAGTAGTAATAAACAAGCTACACTTGAATACTATCACTAGTTTACCTTCAGAGAATGACATGTTTTCAAACAACAGGATCTTTTAGTTGCTTTGATAAGAAATGACAAATACATATAAGTCATAAATTAGTAAATAACTATCATCTCAGTGCTTAAATATAATATTACAAACCATATTGTCTTTCTAAAAAGTCTCTAAATATAGAACTAATAATTTAAATACTAACTAACTTAGACTAGAATTAAAAGTAAAGAACTTATCCCCTAATCTCTCATGATCTTCAGTCTTGAAGTTCTTACTGGAGCTAAATTTCTAGAAGTGACAAACCATGGCCTAAGTATAACCTTGAAAGGACTGTTGGAGTGTGAGCGAAACCAGGGACTCAGTGAATAACCATAAATTACCACATATCAAACAAGTTTATTAACAATCATATGAAATGCATCAATCAAGCATATACACAAATATAAGCCTAGATAACCCAGAATCCATAGCAAGATGAAGATTTACGATCTCTCATCGGGGTTGAAGGAAAACAATACTATGGCCTACCTACCCAGGAGAGACTAAGCCTATAGGAAAATAATAATACTCACTTTAATTATCACTTTAAACTTATCATATCTTTAACACTCATTTCTTACTTTAGCCTTAGAAACTCCACTAAGTGTTAGTTATTTCAAAGCGATACTATAAGTGGCACCCTTCATTTACCATTTAGTTCATATGGTACCGACAGAACAAAGGTAATCTTGCATAAAACTAATAGCCTCTTTACTTAGAAAAACCAACCATTACCAGAGATCCGAAACACTAATACGTAATAGGTTGCCACTTACTTAAATGTTGCTTATGCAAATCATGCAATGCATGTTCATTTCATTTATGACACCAGTAGTTTTTAATCAGGTTTAAAGTGATCAATCATTACACAGAAAAATAGCATGTTGTACAAACAATACGTTCATATAGAATTCGATTATCACTATCATTAGAGTAGCTTAGCAATCAACAATTTATACAGCAAACAATTCATGTAAGCCCATACAGCAAATTCATGTTATTATTTTTCATTTAAGATTAGCTAAGCTATAAGCACTCACAATGTAATAAGTCTGAGTTACTCACCTACTCATACTGGCTAATCGTAATAGTCAATTGGAAAACCCTCTATAGTTTCAAAATCACCTATTGAGATGAATAAAATATTCATCAATATAACATAACCTATAGAACTAAACTCCTATGAATGTCTAAGTGTCCTATATTGGCATCTGGTTTTATTTTTATCACTATATTGGTCCTTTAATGGCCTTATGGTAACAATTATTATTTAATATTAATTTTCATTTTTCTTTTCTTGATCTTGTTTGATATTTATATATTTTTATTCAGTAGTTGTAGAATTTATATTTAGTAGATTGATTTTTTATAATTATTATTATCATCACTTTTACATTGTTCTTTAGTTAACCTATTATAGTAGCTAATATTTATTTACTATTATTTAGTTTCATCGTGTTTCTCTTAATCTATTTCATATAATTATCTTATCATTTTTAGGAATCACATTATTTATAATTTAAACTTATTTAGATTTCCATTCTTATATATTTACCTATATAAAATAATTATTTAACAATTATCATAATTTATTCTTATATGTAGAGTATACTAATATTAGCAATAATAATAATAATAATAATAATAATAATAATAATAATAATAACATTAACAAAAATAATTATAATAATCATAATAATAGTAATATCATTAATAATAATAATAATAATAATAATAATAATAATAATAATAATAATAAAATTATTATTATTATTATTATTATTATTATTATTATTATTATTATAATAATAATAACAACAACATTAATAATAATAATAACAATATTAATGCTCATAATAATAATAATAATAATAATAATAATAATAATATATCATTGACAACATTAATAATAATGATAACATTAGTAATAATAATCTTAATGATGATGATGATGATGATGATATTCAGAATAAAATAGATTTTATTTTTATTTTTTTATATGGAAGCCGAGAGGTACACGGCCGTGTACCAGCCGTGCTTTTCTGGAAACACAATGCCTTCAAAAAAATCAAAGCCAAGAGGTAAATGGGGAGTTCACCACCCCATGTTCTAGCCGTGCTCTTCTACGAATTGTTTTCCAACACGAGTTTGATCCATTTTTCTACAAATTTCCACGTCTAACTTGTTTCTAAATCATTCCTAAGTGTTTTTACATGATATATCATCTTATAACACATCAACATGTGTATAATCCTTGTTTTTTGAATGTAAAGAGTGTAACTAGGTTTTAATGAAAGTACCTTATTATGGATGTTTTAAGCTCCATTCTTGAGTTGATTTCGAACCTAGGATTAACAAAACATTGTTTAAGACAATGTTTAATGTATAAACTAACTTAAAACGAAATTAACTTACCTCTTTTGCTCCTTATTCTAGCTGGTTGGTGTTCTTTAATGGAGTTGTGGTATGTTTGAGTTGTTCATTGTTTTGGTGGTTTCGGTGGGATGAATTTGAGCTATTGTTGTTGTTGTTTTATGTGGGTTAATGGCTTTGTTTAGTAGTGCATTAAGGCTTTTGTTTTAAGTTGATAAATGAGCATATATAATGGAGTAATGGAGGCTATAATGTTCGATTGAAGAAGAAGATTGTGTCCACCGAATTTTCTTGATTTGGCTTAATCTTTCCCTTCATTTAATGAACCATCTAGGTGTCCCAATTAGATTGGTTGTGTCTGTTGAATTGTTGACTTTTAGTAGGCAATTTGGGCATGTTTTTCATGCATTTCGGCTAGCAAATTCCAATGCAAATCTAACCATATATTTTGGTGCAATTTTCATTGTATTTACATATATCTATTAATATAATATTAGTTAGTTAATGATTATCTAAATTTTAGGATAGTTTATTAAGTTAAATGGGTACAAATATGACAATTATTTAGGAGTTTTATCTCCAAAAATTTATATAGAGTCCTACAGATTTTCTAGATTGTTATTGAGTTTATCTCTGGGTTTAAAGTTTTTCACGATTAATTATTTTTAGATTTTATCTCACTAAATTAGGGTTTTCTAAGCTTAATAGGTCAATTTTCATTTTAGGCTCTAATAGCTTAAGAATACTCTAATTAAAAAAATGGTGTGATTCAAATATTTATTTGGAGTGTAGATTATTAGTTATAGATCTTTAGGTTATCGCTTTCTAACTATAAGCATAATTGGTTATTTAATCTTTATCACACTTGAAATCTTAACTAAGTTATATTTATATCTTGAGTTTTCGATACCCACTATAAAATCTTATTAGTAGTATTTGATACTATCTAAAAAACTTTGTTTTAAAGTTTAAAACTATATACAAGTTCACTACTACTCATAGTTATATTCTAAAGTCTTTGTTGAGTTCAATATTAATCATCTATTTTCTACATTTATATTTCTGTTTATTTTTAGTGGTATGAAAAATTCCTGGAGTTTACATTCTTAAGCTCGGTTTGTGATAAGAAAACTAGATTACTCATATTTCTTAAAGAGGATCTTGTTGTACCCTATTAGAATGTTCACTTATTATTAGATATTTTAGATGTGATTTAGGATATTTTAATTCTTAAGGAAGATCATTGCTAATAGATTTATTGACAACATCCTTATTATGTTCATTTACTTCTTTATTATTATTTGCAAGAGAAGACTTATCCAAATCAGCACAAACATTATCCACATCACTTGAACATAAATAAGGCAAAGAATCATCAAAATCAAAATGAATAAATTCTTCTACAACTAAGGTTCTCTTATTAAATACTCTATATGCTTTACTAGTTAAAGAGTAAAAAAAAAAAAAAATGCCTTCATCATTTTTAGCATCAAATTTAGCTAGTTATTCTTTTTCATTATTTAAGATGTAACATTTAGTGCCAAATAGATGAAAATAAGATATGTTAGGTCTTCTTCCTTTCCAAAGTTCATAGGGGTTTTGTTAAGAATTGATCTTATGAAAACTCTATTTGATATATTACATGCAATATTTACAACGTTAACCTAAAAATATTCAAGTAAATTGTTTTTAAACAAAATGGTTCTAGCCATTTCAATTAAAGTTTTAATTTTGCTTTCAGCTATACCATTTTATTGTGGAGTTTTGTGTGCAAAAAAGTATGTTCAATGCCATATGCACTGCAAAAAATCATCCATTTCATAGTTTTTCAAACTCTATCCATGTCCACTTTGAATAGATACAATATTAAGACCTTTTCCATTTTGGACTTTCTTGCAATATCTAAAAAAGACATAGTTTGTTTCATCTTTAGATGCAAGGAAGTCAATCCATGTATATCTAGAGAAGTCATCAACAATAATCAAGGTATATTCTTTCGCCTTTCAAACTTAGAGTTTGAGTAGGACCAAATAAGTCTATATGCAATAGTTCTAATGGCCTAGAAGTGGAAATAGCATCATTAGACTTAAAAAAAAATCTCAGTTTACTTTCCTTGTTGACATGTTTGAAAAATTTGTCCTTTTGAAAATTTATTTTTGGTAAACCTTTGATAAGATTCTTTTTAACAAGTTTTGAAATTACATCCATGCTAGCATGTCCTAATTTTTTGTAACATAGCCAACTATTATCATTCTAAGAGTATAGACAAGTTTCATTTGATGAAATCTAGATTAATTTTGTAAGTATTTCTTTGTCTATATCCTTCAAAATAAGCTTAATTATTGTCAATTTTTTCAATAGAATATTTATTGGTAAGAAATATTACTCTAAAACCATTATCTAAGCAAATTACGTTTTAAATAACCAACCAACAACACATCTTAATAATAAATTTTTTTTTACTAGAATGTTACCTTTACCAAGAGCAGTTGACTTTCGATTATCTCCAAAGGTGACATTTCCTTTATCTTTCAAGTCTAAAGATGTAAATTTGGATGAGTCTCCAGTCATGTATCTAGAGCAGCCTCTGTTCAACTACCATTTGTTGTTTCCACTTAAAGATCCCTACAAAATAGAGGACTTTTTTTTTTTGTACCCATTTGAGTTTAGGTCTTTTTTAGTTAGATGTAACAAGAATTTCTCTTTTAGGAACTCAAACTAGCTTGCTTTTATGATACAAGCGCATAGTTCTTCTTATTGCACAATTATGTATAATAAGACCGGATTTGCCACAACAGTTGCATATCACATGAGTGGCTTTTACAAAACGAGTTTTGTCGGAATTACAGCTACTTTCTCTATTGTAGCCAATTTAATATTTATTTGAATCACACATTTGATTTCCAAGTAGTTTGTTAAAATTATTTTTCCCACTAGTGAACTTGGCTATAGTTGCTTTTGAATCATCTAATCTAGCTTTCAATAGAATATTTTTATTTCTTAATTCTTCCAGCTCCTTTAAGATTTCATCACTACTACTTCTAGCACATGCAACATAATTATTTTTTAATGTTTTAATTTAAATATCAAGCAAATCATTTTCATTTGTTAATTTCTCATTAATCATGCTCAATTCATCATTTTTGCCTTTTAGCTTGTTAAATTTATCATTCATCTTGTCATTTTTCGATTTTAAAACATTAATTTCTTCATGTTGCTTTTCATTTTTTATTTTAATCTTCTCATGCTCAATTTTAAATTTATCTAGCTCTTCTTCTACTTCCATCATTAGTGTTTTAAGCATACTGTTCTTTTTCTCAACTTTTACTAACTAACTGCATACTTTATCATACATAACACAAATCTCATCATAAGAGGGGAAGAAGGGAAACTTACCTCATCGTCCAGTGCCATGAAACACATGTTCTCATTTGAGTCACTTGAGTCATCATCACTCAAAGTGGCTATGAGAGCTTCCTTTCTAGATCTCTTGGATGCTTCTTGATTAGTGAACAATATTACTGGATGTGTCATAGCTTATGACATTTGAAGTAGGTTATCGCATCCTTCTTTTTGTATCTTGATAAGCTACTGTCATCATTCATTCTTTTTGTCTTGTTGTTAGACCTCATGAGCTTCTTGAGCGTTTTAGCCATTAAGACAAGTTCCTCATTATTATCATCATCTTCTTCTTCTTCTTCATTGGAATCGTTACTTGTGGTTTTTAAGGCAATGGCCTTCTTATTTTATTCCTCTTCTTTCTTCTTAATAAGCTCATGTGTCTTAAGTGCACCAAGGAGTTCCTCTTTGCTCATAGCACTTAAATCCCATGCTTCTTCAATAGTTGTTCTCTTTGCTTTCCAATCTTTGGGTAGTGACCTAAGCAATTTAGAATTTATTTCCAAATTAGTAAAATTCTTTCCCGGCACACTCAAAGGATTTATGATGTTGATAAATCTATTATGCATTTTATCTATAGATTCATTTGGAAGCATTTTGAAATTTTCGAATTGTCCACATAAAAGACTTATTTTTGTCTCTCTTATTCTTGAAGTTCATTCATAAGCTTTTCTAATTCATCCCATTTATATTTAACAGACTTACATGTATAGATTCTGTTAAAATCACTTTCATTTAGCCCATAATGCAATATGTTTGTAGCTATATCATTTAGATATAATCTTTTCCAATCTTCTTTATTATAATCTTTTTCTTCTTTTCCTTCAATAATCAAAGACCCATTTTCTATTACATTTCACATTAATTTATTTTGAGCTTTGAAAAATATTTCATTCTATACTTCCAATATGGGTAATTACCCCCATTTAGAAGTGGTCTATTGATGGCTCACTCCTCTACAAACCTTAATACATTTGATGCTATGATCTTTACTCTAAATGCAATTAAGCACAACAAATTAGAGGCAAGGATCTAATACCAAATGAAAACGCACTAGAAAATACTCAAGAGGGGGGGTGGTGGATTGAGCATTTGCCTTAAAATGCACGAATAACTAATTTTATGCAATCAGAGCACATTAAGCTTCAATAGGAGTGGATATAGTAATAACATGTTATAAAACAAAATATAAAAGAGATAGGGATAGAAAATTTGAGCTTAGATTTAATGTAAAGTTTGGTCTGCTCCCTACTCTCCATGATCACGAATTACCTCCAATCGAGGACTTCACACACTTTATTAATTTTACAAACACACATGCTTAAACTAAGCAATACACCATGTCACAATGTTCAGGAAATAAAATATTTCTGTTAGATTCTCTTAAAATAGGTTTTGATGATAACAAAAGTGTAAAAAGATTACTAATAAGTTTATTAAGTATGTAGTTTTAAGTTAGAGAGAAAGACAAAAAATGAATAGTATCAAGTATCTAGAAGGTCATCCAGAAGTTATTACAGATGGTTGACAGCATTTGACAGCAAAAAATGAATAGTATCAGGAGTCTTTGAAATATATATAGAAGATTATCCAATGATACTCCAGAATGTTGTATCAGTGAAGATAAAAAACAAGAGTTATTATCTGATATACAAAGACTATCCAGATGATATTCCTAGATGGTACTATTCATCTTCCTAAACTCGACCAAATTCATTCTGGTTCAGTATATTTAAGTACATTGAATGCCTAGCTTCGAGTAAATGAGTTTATTTGGGTAATATACTCATTTGTTCCACCTAAGTTGATTAATATTCAAGGGGATTTAAAGATTACCTCAAGTTTCTTTCTCTACAAACGGAAGAAAAATTTTCAAGAACAATTTCAGATTCTGTTTAAACAAATTTTACACGTTTTTCTCCTTCAAGACAAGTGATTTATCAGTATCTACTATGTTCAAGACATTTATTTTCGTGGGATTATGCCTAGAAGATTAAAAGAAAGATAAACATTATCTTGGATAGGATGAGGAAGAAGATCACGATGAACAATAATAACAAATAACAACCAGATTTTTTACGAAAATCAAATAAGGCTTTATCATCATCCTTCTGTTACATAATTTGAATTTGAAAAAGGATAAAGCTCACAAGATTTCATCTGAGAAATACGAGGAAAAGCCTATCCATAACTTGCAACCAGTTTTGAAGATCACAATAGAATTTGAATTTGAAAACGGATAAGGAAGAATAGATTTTAATGAGATTATTGGAAAGTTTATCATCTTCCAATAGCTTTTTGAACGTTAGAGAAAGAGTATATTTACCCAAGCCAAGGAAGAAAAAAAATAGAGAGGATAATATACTACGATACTTTGAAAATAAAATAGAAGACTTACACCTACTATAAGAAGAAAGAAACACAACTGATACTATTTCACGTTGCAAACAAAAGCTTTCTCTTTCACCAAGAAAATACAGAACCTTATATAGAACCTCACGAAACTTTGCTATTTCTCCTTTCTAGTCTTTGAAATTGATCTCTCTCTCTACTCTAGAAGAAATACAACATCAAGAAACACTCTGTAAAAAAAAAAAAAAAAAAAAAAAAAAAAAAAAAAAAGAGTGATAGAGAAGGAAGAAAAAGAACACTTACTTTACCTACCTAGAAGGTTTCACAAAATCTTGTAATCAAAGAAAAGAACACCTTTGCTACTACTTATAATCCTATACGAGCTTATTAGTGCAATTTTTTATTCTTTATTGCAATCTTGATTTTGTTATTTCCTTGTTGACAGAAGGAACGTGTTGTTGCCTTCTAGTTTGTTAATTACAGGATTAGACTCTACAGATCGATTGTAGCTAGATGATAACTGTGGGAATCGAGTAGAGAGGATTGCACTGAATTGTAATTTGAAGTTATTGGATATAGTGGAACAAACCCATAGGATAACGGGGTCCCTGGCTCGGAGTTGGAAGGGTAGACTGATCCAAATAAAATGGTTGAGAATAATGTTGCAATTAATCGTGCTCCTTTCTTTGCCGGTTTAAATTTTTCTTATTGGAAAATGTGAATGCAAACTTACATTAAAGCTAACGATTATGATTCATGACAGCTTATTTCCATGAGAGACAATGTAATTACTTTGAATGGAAATTTAGTCTTGTCAAACTCTGAGAAGAAGTTCATTAAGAAGAATAACAAAGCAAAAAATCTGTTGTTGACCACTATTGCTCCATCAGAATTTTATCTAATATCATCATATGGAAGTGCTAAAAAATCTGGGACAGATTGTGTGAGACATATGAAGGAACCAATACAATTAGAGAAACCAAAATAAATGCTTTACTTCAACAATGTGAACTGTTTAAATTTAAAACTGATGAATCTATCAAAGATGTTTTTAATAGGTTTACAACAATAACAAATGAGCTTTCATCTCTTGGGAAGAAACTTATTGATCCTGATCTTGTGAGGAAAATGTTGAGAATTCTACCACCTTTTTAGGATGCAAAGAAAACCGCCATAGAAGAAGCATAGGATCTTAACAGACTTTCTCTTAGCCAACTAAAGGAAAAGTTAATGGCTTATGAATCTCACAAAAAGACTACTCAAGGATCAGAAAGTAGTACCAAAGGAATAGTTTTAAAAGCAAAAGAAGTTGTGGCTAATCAAGTTGAATTCGATGATAGTGAGAATGATGAAGAAGAAGACTTAACTATTTTGGCCAGAAAGCTAAACCGTTTTCTAAAGAAGAAGAAAGGTGAGAAATTTACTACATATAAAAAGTTTAGTTACAAAAATTTTGATGCAGGAAAGGCTTACAAAGAAAAGGAGAAGAAAAATGAGAAGAAAGAAATCCAATGTTATGAGTGTGAGAAACCGGGACGCATAAAGTATGAATGTTCTATATTGATAAAGAAAATAGAGAAATTCAAGAAGAAAAAAATAGAGAAATTCAAGAAGAAAAATGGAGTGATCCAGATGATACAGAGAGTAATCCAGATGATACAGATGAAGAGGAGGAAGAAGCAAATCTATGTTTCATGGCCACATCGTAGGTAAATTCTCAATCTGAAGATGAATTATCTGAAGGTGATGTTTATGCTGAGATGAAAAAGCTTTTAAAAGCACTAAATAAAGCTAATACTAAAATATCAAAGCTAGACATGGAAAATAAAGCTCTTAAGAATGAGAAAGAGGCTTTAAAACATACAAATTATTTACTTGTTGATGAAAATGACATTTTAAAGCATGATAATGAAAAGTTGCATGTTGATAATGAAAAACTAAGAAAAGAAAAAAATGTGCTTAAGGAAGAAACCAGTGTTTTGAAAGTCAAAATAGATGAGTTATCTAGTTCAATAAAGAACTCCTTTAATAATTTCAATGAAAGTGATAAAAAAAATTGAAAATATTGATTTCTTCACAAAGGTTATCTTGTGAAAAGCATGGTTTAGGTTATGAACATGGTTCTAGCTCAAATGCATCTAAGAAAACAATATTTGTGAAAGCTAAACCAGTTATAGATGTTAAACAAGTTATAAATGATGAATCTATTACTAAAAGGAGTGAATTCAAAGCAAATCACGTGAAGAGAAACTATATAAGAAAAATTAGAGGATATACAGGAAGGTATTCAGAAGTTATCCTTCTTATGGATATCATCAACACAATTCCAGAAAGTACCTAAGTCATAACAACTTAAAACAAGTAAACAACAGGTATTGGAATAATTATTCATATGCATGTTATTTTTGTAATAAACTTGGTCATATAGAAAAATGCTGCTATTATAAGAGAAATAAGCTTAGTAATTATCATGCTAATCATATTGATAACACAAGCTTGTCTTTCAATGGACCTAAGTTAGCCTGGGTTCGTAAACAAATATAATTTGTTTGTTAGTGATTTCAAGGATTGAGACAATGAGCACAAGGATATGAACTTGATAAGTGAGTGCCTCAAATGGTAAAGAAAGAAAAATGTCTCTCATGAAGAAAATGAACAGTTATTTATTTGGTATTAATGTTCCAACTCCCTCATACGTTTTAATGTTTTGCTCTTTATGATCCTAAACAAATTCTTGAAATATTTTTTGTTTTTGGTTAATATAAAATTAGTTTATATCATATTAAGGGGGAGCATAGTTTCTAAAAAAAAATTTATAAAAGGGGAGAAGATAAATGATAAAGAAAATTCTCTAGAAAGATGATTAGTTATGTTTTTTTTTCAAATAAAAAGGGGGAGAAATATTTGAAATAAAGATAAGTACAAAGAATAAATGTGTTGAAGTTGTTTTCCTTTGCGATTTTGGTTTGTGCATGTTAAAAGGACAAATTCTATATTTTTTTATAGAATTCTACAATTTTTCTACAATTTTTGCATTTTTTTCTGCAATATCCTGCAATTTCTGCAAAAAATTCTACATCATGTGAATTTTCTACAATTTAAGTGATATTTATGCAATTTTCTATGCAATTTATGTACTTTTCTACACAAAATATGCATTTTCAGCATTTTATGAGCAAAATCTGTAATTTTCTACAATTTCTTGCATTTACTATGCAAATTCTACAACTCATGAATTTTCTGCATTTTTTTTCTTTTCTAAAAAATCTACATTAGAGCTATAAAAAAATTGCATTGAAAAATTTTTTTTTGCACTATTCTTGTCAAAATTTTTGTTATTCTAAGAAATTTGTGCATAAATGTTAATGTTTAGACTATCTTACATACTTGAAAAGTGTTATTACCTTTTGAATTTATGTTTTGTTGATAACAAAAAGGGGAGAGAATTATATATATCAAAAATAAAACAAAATCATCTTCAATGATTCTTTAAATTCATCTTCAATGATTATTTAAATGGATTTTTGTTTGAGAAAGGGTTTTGTTATCATAAAAAAACGAGAAGAATTTTAGATTCTCTTAAAATAGGTTTTGATGATAACAAAAGTGTAAAAAGATTATTAACAAGTTTATTAAGTGTGTTGTTTTAAGTTAAAGAGAAAGACAAAAAATGAATAGTATCAGGTATCTAGAAGGTCATCCATAAGTTATTACAAATGGTTGACAGCATTTGACGGCAAAAAATGAACAGTATCAGGAGTCTTTGAAATATATACAGAAGATTATCTAGAGGATACTCCAGAAGGTTGTATCGGTGAAAATAAAAAACAAGAGTTATTATCTGATATACAGAAGACTATCCAAAATATTCCAAAGGGTATATATAAAAAAGATGAAGATGGAAGTTTCAATAAGTTATCTAGAGGAATGTCCAGAGGATTATCCAAAAGGTCACCTGCAATTTTTTACTGTAACCTATTTTAACGTGATTTTACTATTCATCTTCCTAAACTCAACCAATTTCATTCCAGTTCAGTACATTTAAGTACATGGAATGCCTAGCTCCGAGTAAATGAGTTTATTTGGGTAATATACTCATTTGTTCCACCTAAGTTGGTTAATATTCAAGGGGATTTAAAGAGTATATCAAGTTTTTCTCTCTACAAATGTTTCTCTCTCTACAAACGGAAGAAAAATCTTCAAGAACAATTTCAGATTCTGTTTAAATAGATTTTACACGTTTTTCTCCTTCAAGACAAGTGATTTATCAGTATCTACTATGTCCAAGACATTTATTTTCATGGGATTATGCCTAGAAGATTGAAAGAAAGATAAACATTATCTTGGATAGGATGAGGAAGAAGATCACGAAGAAGAAGATCACGAAGAACAATAATAACAAATAACAACCAGATTTTTTACAAAAATCAAACAAGGTTTATCATCATCCTTCCGTTACAAAATTTGAATTTGAAAAAGGATAAAGCTCACAAGATTTCATCCTAGAAATACAAGGAAAAGCCTATCCATAACTTGTAACCAGTTTGGAAGATCACAATAGAATTTGAATTTGAAAAACGGATAAGGAAGAATAGATTTTAATTAAGATTATTGGGAAAGTTTATCCATCTTCCAATTGCTTTTTGAATGTTAGAGAAAGAGTATATTTACCGAAGCTAAGGAAGAAGAAAAATAGAGAGGCTAATATACTTACGATACTTTGAAAATAAAATAGAAAGACTTACACCTACTATGAGAAGGAAGAAGAAACACAACTGATACTATTTACGTTGCAAACAAAAGCTTTCTCTTTCACCAAGAAAATACAGGACTTTATACAGAACCTCATGAAACTTTGCTATTTCTCCTTTCTAGTCTTTGAAACTGATCTCTCTCTCTACTCTGGAAGAAATACAACGTCAAGAAACACTCTGCTACAAAAAAAAAAAAAAGAGTGATAGAGAAGGAAGAAAAAGAACACTTACTTTACCAACCTAGAAGGTTTCACAGAATGTTGTAATCAAAGAAAAGAACACCTTCTTTACCACGAGAAGCAAATAGAAATCGCTACTACCTATAATCCTACACGAGCTGATTAGTGCAATTTTTTATTCTTTATTGTAATCTTGATTTTGTTATTTCTTGTTAACAGAAGAAACGTGTTGTTGCCTTCTAGTTTGTTAATTATAGGATTAGACTCTATAGATCAATTGTAGCTAGATGATAGCAGTGAGAATTGAGTAGAGAGGATTGCACTGTCTTGTAATTTGAAGTTATTGGATATAGTAGAACAAACCCGCAGGATAACGGGTTCCTGGCTCGGACCTGGAAGAGTGGACTGACACACAAGGCGGAACCACTATACATCGCTGCCTAATTCTCTTATTCCCTATCTTTTTAATTTCCATAATTTATTTTCATATTTGTTTAATTATTCATATTGTTCTCAAATTTGAAAATGGAGGGGAATAATTTTCAAAAGGCAAAAAATCTACAATTTTTATTAATAATCAATTCAACCCCCCCTTCTTGCTTATTTTAGTGGGACCAACAATTTCCTTCCCAGATTTTACAAAGTAATGAACAAAAAAACAAAAAAATTCTTGATTTGTTTATTTGCAAATGAAAGCTCTTTCAAAGTTATCTGAATCTCCAAAGGAAAGTATTTTTATAGTCTTCAAAAACTTAAATGTTTGTTGGAGATAACATCTGACAAATGGTGATATTAAATGTGTGCGACGGTCGAATTAAAGATCCACCGGCTTGCTGATCTAAATTCCCACCGGCTCACTGGTCGAAAGATCTCACATAAATTGACTTACTGCACCTTTTGTCATACCTTTTATCATACCTTGGATGTTTGACTCAACCATCACTATGCTTTATCTTACTAGATCGACCCATCAATGCACTCCCTGTCAACAAAAAAACAAAGCACACAAGGTACATATACACACATCACAAATATCTTGATTTGTGTTTTTCCTTATATATTATCAATCATATTCAAGTGAGGTATGTTTACAAGATCTTTACATAACATTTACTCTCATCGAAATCATATATAAGATAATTCAATTTAACATTGTCTTAGCTCAAGTCACCAAGTTATGTCCCAATTTGACGATGCAAATTTGTAGCATTGGATTAATACAATTAAAACATGGGTCTGTTATTAAAAACAAACTTTTAATCGGATGGTGATTTCGTTGCATTTTGGTAAGTTCGTTCGATTATGGTAAGTAGTAGATTTATTGGATCTTGGTAAGTTTGTCGTATTTGGTTGTGTGTTTGATAGTTTTTCTTTTTAGTACTAAGTGGTAGTTTTGTTGTTTATGGCAGTTTGTCTTTTTGGTTAGTTGATTTTACACTAACTTTTGGAAGTATTAAATTGTTGTATTTTGGTAAATTCGTCAATTATGGTATGTGTTATTTTTGTTAGATTCTGATAACTTGTCACATTGTGGTAAGTTCGTCTGATTTTAGTATGTCGAGATTTGTCATATTTCTCTTATCTTAAGTGTCTTACAAGTTACTTCTTTCTAGCTATTGAATTTTCCAAACAAAAGTTAAAAACTTGTTTTTATTTGTTTTATATGTGTTTGCTTTGGCAATGGATCTTTTTGGACTAAGTGAGATAGTATATGATATTTGATGTATATGATGATAGAGTGATATATTTAGGCATGAATTAAGTATGTTTATAGATTTAATAAACAATTGATAGATTAACTTGTTAAAATGACCTTTGAATAGCATGAGGAGTATACTGATTCAAATGTTCTCCTAAGCTTGATATAGGATCATTTGAAATTTGTTGAGTATTGTATGATGTTATATGAATTCTAAATGCTATGTTATAATCTTGTGATAATTTATTTGAATTTCTTTGACTGGTTATGATTGAAATTAGTTGAGTTATGCTTGAACTAAGTGAGAATTTCAATAATTTCTTTGTATAGTGATAGATCATGCTCGGCTAACCATTAGTCCCGAGCTATTTTTAGATACGCAGTAACATGCTTGTTTCTTGCCGAGGATAGGCATAATTAAATTTACTCTATTTATGAAACTTAAACTATGTTTAAATTGGTTGTCTAATTACGTTGTTAAATCGGTTTGGGGAACGACCTGTCATGATGCAATGACATGGTGTTTTAGGCGCTCATGCCATCTTTGTCATGATACAATGACTTTTATAAGTGGTCGACGGTAATCGATGGGGTTTTTTAGTATCGATATAACATTTACTTAAGTTGATGAATAACATGATGCAATGACATGGTAGTTTTAGGCGCTCATGCCACTTTGTCATGATGCAATGACTTTTTTATAAGTGGTACGATCGTATAGTCGATGGGGTTTTTAGTATCAGTATAACATTTACTTAAGCTTAGGATGAAGTAACATGATTTAATTCGATGCTTTGAGACTTGAATTGGGTGATGTTATGGATTAAGATAAGTTGAAGATGAGAAACGGCTAAGAATTTTTCGTTTTCAGATATATCATTTAGGAGATAGAAGTCCTCGAACAACTTATATCAACCCCTGAGCATCGAAGTCGTTACTCATGTCCCAAAAACGTCCTTGTTGCCCAGAGTTTGAATATTCCAATGTTGTTTGATTAATTAAAGATTGTCTAATAACCTTTTGATTGTTGCATATGCATATAGATTAAGCTTGTATGTATCAATAGCCTTTGTCTTTGTTACTTGTGTACTGAGCCTTTGGCTCATTATTTTATCTTTTCAGGAACCCAAGACGATTAGTTTTATTCTAGCATTGGTTATGGGACTGATTTTGAAGATTTTCTTGGTGGTTGGGAAGATTAAGTTGGCCAGGGACTATATGGATTCCTTTTTGTAATAGATTAGGATAGACTATCTTTTAGAAAAATAGTATTGATGTTGGAGCTTTGTTTATCTTGTATATCTTTTGTTTAAGGCTTGTCATTAGCCTTTGTTTGTAATATATAATTTGTTATATATATTAAGTTTTATCTCTTATGATATGTGATCATAATGATGTATGTTTTTCTTAGAAGTTTAAAAAAATTCTATAGTTCTTAAATTCATTCTTATAAGAATTTAGACAAACAATTCTTCAAATACTTCTTTTAGGAAACTTACATAATAATACTAGGTTATATGTGGTTGGAGACTCGAATTCTATTTTATATAGGTGTTGAGCTCGGGTCTTTACATTTGAGGTCATTGATAGTAAATGATTGATCAAGCTAAGATTCAAGAAGATTAATGTAGAAACATGTTTTTTAGTTACTAACATATCATCGACATAAAGTAGAACAACTAGAATCCATCATATTGATGTTGGGTAAATAAAGTGATCATTAGAAAATTGTACAAACCTTTTATCCAAAAGAAAACCAAAAATCTCTTTGTTCCACTGTCATGAGGCTTTTTTAAGTCCATATAGAGAATGTTTTAGATGATAAACCTTGATAACAACCTTTGTATAACCAGGTGGTGGCAACATATAGATTTTCTCATCCAAAAATCCATGAAGGAAAGCATTATTGATGTCAAGTTGGTGTAAAGACAATTAAAGGCAATAACAACTAATAAATCCTCACTATGCTAAGCTTTGCAACAAGGGAAAACGTATATGGTAATATCTATTCATCAACTTAAGTGTATCTCTTAGCAACTAATCGAGCCTTGTAGTGTTCAATTGAACCATTAGGCGATATTTAATTTTTTCTATCTATTTGCATCCAACAAGATGCTTACTTTAGCAACTCAATAAGTTGTAAGTATTACTAAGTTTCGATGCTCTATCTCTTTATTCATGGCTAATATCCATTCTCATGTTTAACAAACTTATTTAAAAGTACTAGTTAATGAGAATTGAATAAAGAGCCATAGAATCAATAAAGTCTTTGGGGTAGGCAAAAAAAAGTATTAGCAGTAAAGAGAGGATACGAAGAGGGAAAATGTGTTAAGATCAGTATCAGGTGATGATGTGTAAGAACATGTTGAAATGTGTTTGGGATCAGTATCTATGATGATGCGTCCATGTATCGTAGAATGTAAGGAATGTATAAAGAATCAAGCCACTTGGAGAACGATAAGGGCAAGTGGATCGCGCGAAGTAGATGATGTAAAGAACCAGACTTCAAACCAAACAGGAGGTAAATAGTGTCTGAAAAATCTTCATAGGAAGAGTGGATTCGGCAAATGGCAAGTTGATAGTAGGGATGGTGTTTGAAATTGTGTTTAGACAGTGTTTTGGAGAATTATGTATCAAAATCAACAACAGAAGGATCAAAAGGAAAAATATTTCCCGTAAAGATAATCACGACTGATAATGATGTTATAGACAAATCATATAATATATACCCTTTTTGTCTAGGAGTTTATCCTAGGAAAACACATTGAATGCCTTAGAATCAAATTTATCAATATGTAGTGAATGATTGACAGTGAAACATAGATATCCCATACATACGAATGATGATAAGAAGGAATACAATGAAAAAGGAGCTCATAAGGATATTTCACTTTAAACTTGGCCATGGGCCTGATATTAATGAGATATGCAGCAGTGAGGATACATTCCCCCTAAAAGGTTTAGGTAGATGACCTTATAGCCTTAAAGCTCGAGCGATTTCTACAATATGTCTATGTTTACGTTCAACCGACCATTTTGTTGTGATGTGTAAGGACATGACCTTTGATGCACAATTCCAAGATCAAATGACAAGGATTGATAATCACATGGTTTTAGGAAACTCCAATTGATTCTTAATTAGTTTAAAGAACATCAGAAGAAATTAGCTTGAGACTTGACATTCACGAGATAAATCTAAGTAGGTGAACTAAAAACATCTAAATGGTAAGAAAATATCTTTCTCCTCTAATAGAAACTATGGCATATGGTCCCCATATATCAACATGTATCAAATCAAAAGCATTATGAGAATGTGAAGAAGAAAGAGAAAAGGTAATCTATGAATTTGGATCAATACAAACATCACAATTCAAGTTTGATACATAGGACTAAAATCAGACAACAAATGCTGCATCTTAAATAAAGACGCATGACCAATTTTTTAATGAGACAAAAAAAATCAAGCTTGGAATTTTTAGTGTATCACAGTGTTTAAAATGGAAGAAAAACAGAGGAGTCCACATTGGTTTTTGCATTTGTCTTGAGCAAGTGTAGCCCATTGATACCCTTGCATGAATGACGTCAGTCTTACTAACTTTGTCTTGCAAAGTGCACAACATGTGATTAAAATGTGTAATTAACTCACTATCTTTAACAAGATGATGAACAGATAGCAAATTGTATGAAAAATTTAGGACAAAAAGAACATTGGATAGAGTCAAATTTGAAGAAAGGTGAACCGAACCATAAAGCTAAACAAGTTTAGTATTTTCGTCTAGTAAACAAATGTTAATTGGGTATGGCAACCAAAAAGAGGAGAGTAAAAGGGTGTAATACGATTTGTGGCTCCCAAGTCAATTATCTATGTACCAATCATATTACTTAACTGTACCACAACATGAAGGAGACAAGATATTACCTATAAAACCAATGAGCTAATAGCAGCAGCATCTTTGTTTGTTTTTCTTGCATCAATTCAAGTTCATGACATAACGCTATTAACCAGTTGTGGATTGAAATTGAAAGTCCACCTTAACAAGAAATTTCTACAAAATAGGAAGACCCTTCCACAAGCATGTGTTTAAGGAGTTGGCAAACAATTCAAAAAATTAGAATCATTTGATTTGACATTAACAAAATTCACTACAGATTTTCATCTCTCCTTATTACATTCCCATTTCTTTTCCCTTTATGCCAATTAGGGTATCCCATTGTTTGAAACAGTATCAACACTATGATTTTTGTTTGGTAGTGCCGACAGCCCATAAGAAATTGTATTAATCTTGTTTCAGATTTAAACTCTTGAATCTATTCTTTGATTCTACAGTAATAGAAATCAACACAAACACATGTACAAGAAGGATATGCATGTAAAACTTGTAGCTCATCCCAATATTTTTCCATCTTGTTGTAATATGTTGCAACTGACTAATTTAGTTGTTTCAGATTATTGATTTCATATTGTATCTGAAAAATTAAAGGCCCATTGGTATGTTCATATTGCTCCTTGATTTCGTTCCACAAATCATAAGCAGATGAAGTGAAAACATAATTCTATGTAATATCTTTCATCATTGAATTAAGAATCCATATCCGAACCATATAATCTACTCTTTCCTATCATACTAAATCGGGAGAATTTAAATCAAGTTTGAGTAAACTACCATCAACAATCCTAATTTCATCTTGGCTCTCATGCTATTTTAATTGATCTTGCCCAAGGTAAGTAATTCAAGCCATCAAACAAGATATTTTCGATCACCATATTCGAATTATCAGAACTCGAAAGAAACATAGGATCATTAAACATAGTTTCACTCGCATTTCCATTTTCTCTGTTCTAACAAAGCACTCATATTTGCTAGAAATGAAATAACAAACAAATTGCAACAACTAATGTGACAAAAAAATAGATCTTACCATGCTTGGATACCATATAGAAGATCAAGTACATCAATGACCCAAAAGCACTTGAAACTTCAACAGTATCAAAGCAAGCAGAAAACTTATGTATAGAATGATTTTATTAATGAAAACTTAACTTGCTCTTTTCAACAACTTGCTATTTATATAAGCTGTAAAGAACTAACAAACATAGACATAATATCCAATCCCAATAGGACACGTGGACTCAAAGCTAATGACTAAACACTAATAAATACGGCTGGCAAAACTATAATATATGTCAACAGAACATCATTCTACATTGAACGAATAGGATTACAAGATTGTTTGAGACATGCTACCAAGGATCAGCATTTTCGTGCGAATAAAATTGTTGCTAGCAAGAAATCAACGTACAGTAATCGAAAAACTAATTGTCTACATTTGTTAATAGGACCTTTAAACCAGTGGCGTGCACTAAAGATCCAAGAAGCAACAGTAAGAGTTAGCAAGCCACCGACTGCCACTGGTGTATAGTTCAATGTCTCTCGAGTAATGGGGTAAGCGACTGGTAAAGAGAAGAGAATTGAGATGGTTGCCACCCAGATAACAGCTATCCAGCCCACTAGTACCCCATACCGACCCAAATTAAAAGGTCCAGGACTAAAGGACTTCCGGGCTACTGTCACCCTGAAGAAGATGGGCAGGGCATAAGCAATATACAAGCCAATAGTTGCAATAGACACCATCGCGTTAAATGCCACGAGGCTTCCAAGTGACTGAAAAGAACACAAAGTTCCGGACATTTAGCAGCATGGACAAAGCTAATTTTGTCAAACTGGATTTAAGGAAGTATATACAATCCAAGTTCCAGCAAAAAGGAGTGAAGATGCTAAAAAACATAGAAGATCACCATACCGTCAATGCCATGCAGAAGGATATAAAAGCAGAAAGCCAGACCGCATTAACGGGGACCTCTTGTTTGTTGACTTGATGCCATAATGATGAGAAAGGCATGGCTCCATCCCTTGAAAATGCATAAGCCATCCTGTTGATGGAAAGTAACCGATCAGTAAATTCATGATGTTGAAGTTATAGGAAACATAGGCTAAAAGTAGGATGCCTGCCTGGAATTACTTGTGACAGAACCCATGCCACAGAAAAATATGGCAACAGCCACAACGCCTAAGCAAATAATTCCTCCTACTCCAGTTCCATATCGGCTTTTGAATGCTAAATAAAACACCTCAGCGATGGCATATCCACCGGCATCATTGTCATCACTCAACAGATAAGGTATATTGGTCACTGCAAAAGTGATACCAACAAGGTAACCCCATCCAAATACGATGGATATCGCAATGGCACTAATAATCCCTTTTGGACCGTTCTTATCAGCATTTTGGTTTCTTCTGTCTGAAAGAAGTTCTTAAGTGAGCATCTCCGGTTTCACAGCTTTCTCTAATTTATTGTATACATGAAATCGTTACTAATGACCAGATAATGCTTTGCCTCAAAATTCAAAGAAACTTTTAAGTCAAACTACACTAAGTAAAGCACCATCCTACATTCTTAAATTCACGGAAAGACACAGAAATCATAAAGTTAGAATGTTGCTTTATGCAAGTTGCATCAAAGAAAAAGAGACTTGAAATTACTTTCAGAGAATTGTTCGTGCCAACAGTCTTGTAGGCTTTCACATCACTAACAAAATAGAAATAGCTCTGATGATTGCTTTAATAATCCAAGTTACAGAGCTACATAAAAAATAAACATTGCACATACCATGTGAGCGGATGCATCATATCCAGTCAGAGTATACTGACTCATCAAAAGCCCGAGAACAAATATGTAAACTTTGCTGTCAATGCCTTCATCATTATCTGTATTAAAGTGAGTGAAGACAAACTCAGCACTAGCCCTTTCCTTTGCAACGGTTGGAATGAGAATCATGAGGACCACAACACCTGGGACAAATAACAAGTTTAATGGGATCGACAGAACCGAGTGTATAATTGGTATCACTAGAGCAAGTTTTAATTTTTTTAGTTTTTGTAATTTTTCTCACCAAGCAGATTCCAAGCAGCAGCGAGTTGTCCAAGGAAAGATATCACTGAAATGGGAAGAGTGTTTATAATTGCATGTAGAAGCAGAAGCCCTCCATGAAAGCCGATGACCACATACTTTGATGCCTCATATCCACCACCATTCTTTCCACCAGTGCTAAGAAGAATGATAACTTGAATCATTTTAGCAAGCGAGTAATCCACGCTCGCGGTAACAGCCCACTGCAACGCATGCGTAACCATATAGAGATGTTAGAAATATTCTGTTTAAAAAACAACGTGATCCTGGATAGAGGAATTGCTCAATTACCTGGCCAACAATGTTAAACCTGCAAAGCAAGCAGAAACTTCTTTGTCAGCACAAAAATTATATCAATGATTTACTAATCTAATCCAGGAATACATCTTAGGGATCTCCAATAGGTTGGTGATTTAGCAATATGGCTGTAGGTGTTTGGGGAGTACCCATTCACCAATATATGTATATAATTACTTATTTAAGAGTTGGTTGATTTCTCAAGCGTCTAAGTTACTCCAAGTTTAGGACTAAGGATTCATAATTTTGAATTGTGTTGTTTTGCTGATTTAATAAAGATAATAATATGATTGTTTGCATTAGATTGAGGTGTATTTGATATATATATACATATATATATGTTGTGTGTTCATATGCATTTGTTTGGTGATTGACGTACTGGGCATTCTGCTCATTCCTTTCATTTCTTTAGGTACAGGTAAAGATGACATAGTATATGATATATCTATATATGATTTGTACATAGCTCAAGGGGATGGTGATAGTAGTCCAGACTACCATGTTGAGGAATAGATTCAGATACGGAGTTTAGAGAAAAGAATTTTTAGATCTTTTGCAGAATTTGGAATAACGTTAAAGATTTTATATTTTTTGAAAGACTTTAGATTTTTATGTTTTTGAATATCTTTTAAGGATCTAAAGGATTATTAAGTAATAAGTGGAGTTAGAATTGTTTTGAATTTGGTTGGCCTAGGTTTATGGCAACTTTATTATGTTAAACAAGATCTTTTTGAAGGATTTTTATTTATATGTTATACAAGTTTTGAACCTTTTGATGTATCATTTAAGAAAATTTATGGAAATTGGTTATATGTTTTTATATTGTAGATTGGATTGTTATAGCATTTGCGTGTCTTATAAAGAGATGACACGTGGTGGGTTGTAATTGCCAACAGATTAGGGTATTACATATGGATATATATGAACCCATGACTAGATATTGATGGTTGGATCTTCTTTTCATAATAAAATTATCGAGAATATATTAAAGATATTTCTTCTATTACTATTCAAAGTTTTTTTTTTTTTCCGCCATTATAATGGGGAGAGGGGATTGAAACCTGATGCCCCTCACTTGAAAGATTATGAAAAATGCCACTAGCTACAAGTTTCGATGGTTTACAGTTGGTTTGTGTTAGCAAGTTTGGCACTCCAATAGTAGAAATCCCCATAAGTTGGGAAGAAGAACATATCTCAGCCATGGACATCCCCACTAACATGGTAAAAACACCAGCCCCAAACCAACCGTAAACCATCGAAACCGACCCGCCAAATCTAAGTCCAGTGTTGTAGAGTGTGGTTATACCCGTGAATACGGATATGATCGAAAACGAAAATGCAAAATTCGAAAACACCCTTCAAAATTTCAAGGATTGACCAAAGGGCCAAGAAGCTCTAATCAGAGGAAAAAAAAAAAAAAAAACATCGATAAGATTGTTGAGTTTGGCTGAGTGAAGGAACAAGGCTGTGGGAGAAATTTTTACGCGAGGTCACGCCTCAGCTCTTGCTTGTAGCCAAGTTCATGCAAACGGGCGTGGCCAGAGTTAACAGAAGCACCACCGTTTCCAGCTGCACGAACATGCAAGGCAGGCCAACGTTTTCACTGGCCCAAGTCATTTTCTTGGTGCGGGACGAGGGACGTACGACAAAACTCAAGTCGATATGGGTGTATATCCCGAAGGATCGGATGAAGAGATGTTTCCCTTTTCTTTATTTTGTTCATAATTATTTGATTAGGTCGAATGAGTCAAAAACATAAAACTCCTCTTCCGTAGGCCGATTGCAGTCGGGGGAGAAAAGAAGGAAGAGTTAGGAGTGTCTGTATCGGATTTTGGCTTCCAATACCACCGACCTGTAAGATTCTGTGTCGTTGAGACATGAAATGGAGATAGCTGGATGATTTTTTGAATCTACTAGCTGTTAACTGATATTGCATATCTCTTGCGGTCAAACTAGGCTCCCTGGCCCAAGACAAGACAAGGGAATGGAATACTCTATACAATAATAAATGATGGCGATAGCTGTATGGACTTTTGAATATGTAATACTAAATTATAGCACATGTCACAATTTCATAAGCCGATCGCCTGAATTGTTTCAAAATGGTAGGAATCGGAGCACAACGGAACGGAATCCAAAATGATTCCAACCATTTTTGTTTATTAGACTATGGATATTTTAGTTATTTGGTTGGTTTATGATTTTATGTTCTATAAATTAAATTAGAAGGTTTAGTTCATAACATTTTAAAAAATTCAAATGAGATCATAATATTTAGTGGATAAATTTATTTTAGGTTACAATGTTTTTTAGTTGTTCAAAACAAGGTCATTAACGTTTAGAAAAAATAGATCAATTAAAGTTATCATTGATACATGTTAATAAGAGAAATATTTAATTAAAACTTAGAAAACATTTCTTTTAAGGCTCCACTGACATATATCAATAGAAAAAATATTTAACTAAATCTCAGAAGATACTTTTCAAAAGATTATGATATCTTTTGAACTTTCAAAACTTTGTGACCTAGAATAAACTTATTTCCAAACGTTATGATCTTCTAATGTAGTTCACCTCTTAATTATATTAGAATTAAAATGGATTGGGATAAGTATAAAATAATATTTATTAAGTGTTGTATCCATACTGCAAATGCAAAAGGAAAAAGAAAACGTATTAAAAAATAATTATTATATTTAATAAAAAAATACTTATCACAAAAGAAAAGAAATTGTAAAAAAATGGTGGAGAAAAATCATGAAATAATGAAATTATATGATAAAATAGCAGTAGACAATAGTGTACTTTTAGGATTGAGAGAGGGTAATCTAATATAGTGAATGGTTCTAATTTTGAGCACCATATCAAAATATTTTCTTTCATATATATTATGTAATCAATATATTCGTAAAATAAAATACTAATAAAAAATAAAACTACTAAAAAAAGATGTGAGGCTATTCACTTTAATATTACAAATATCCTCACCTCTTGTTCAATATCATATTGTGTAGGAGTGATGAACTTAAAATAAAAAAAAAATCAATTTTAAAAATAAAAATAGGAAAAAGATGTGCATTCGTCAATATTAGTATATATGTAACATGTAAACCATATATTATACATGCATGTATGTAGTGTATAACACCGTAATTAAAGTAAGGATTAACACTGCAAATGATACTTGAATTTTAGTAAAATATACAATTAAATACCTAAAGTTCGAAATTAATCAATTCAATTTAGTACTTAAGCTTTAAAATCAATCAATCTAGTACTAAAAAAAAAAACATTTGTGCACACAATAATAACTCTATGATATTGGTTAGCATGCTAATGGTACATCCATGATGTTGGTTAGCATACACATAATTTCAAGTACTAAATCGATTAATTTCAAAGGTCGGATACTAATTTTTAAAATTTAAATATCTAATTATATTTTTCCAAAGTTTAAGTATTATTTGCGACATTGACCCTTAAGTTAAATACGAAGTCAAAATTTAAAAAAAAAAAAAAAGTAGAAGACTCTAATAAGAAGAAATAAATAATTTATCTGTGACCTTTATTGAAAGCGGTTATTGAAGATTTTAATAACACGTAAGATTTAACATTAGATGAGACAAACTTTAAAACCATAGTAAAAATTGTGAATAGTTTCTTCAATCTCACAATTTATTCAAATGAGGGACCACTTGATGCTTTAGACAACAGAGTATCCAAAGATCATACCTATTCTTTGACACCTTCTCAATTTGGATTTTGAATTCAAAATATCCTTACGATGTTAAAGATTCAATTAATGTAAAATTTTATGTTCAATTATACAAACAAGAAGTAAAACTTTAATTCTTTGCCTACCAGTCTTCTTATATCAATTGATTCATTAATGCATTATTTTCTTATGAAATATCTTTACTGAAAAGCTTTATAAAAATAATATCAAAACTTAAACTTTAATCTTACCTCGCACACCCTTTGGAATAAACACACCAAATTTATATATAATTTTAACTCCTTAAATGATTTAATAGTGAACAAACTTCCATATTAAAAAAAAAAAAAAACAGATTAATAATGTGGAGGTGATGAAATTAATCTATTTGAAACTTAAGCCTTAATATAAATCAAACTTGGGCTTTATACCTTATTAAAGGAAACATAATTAATCATGTAACTAGGGCTTAAAACACACCTTAAAAAGAATCCTAATGGCATAATTTGTAAAAAAATAGAAAAGAAAAAAATTGTTAATATCCTAAGCTCTAAAATTCGTGAAAATGACTTTAGGACCATCAGTCAATGTCGCTGAGTTTTACTAGGGAAAGATATCAGATTTAAAATGTCAAAAAAACGAAAAACAAAATAACATGAGCCTAGTTATGGTCAACCATCCAACCTATGTTACTCGACATATTAGCCAATTGTCAACTACCCTATTTTATGGTTGGCTACTATTCCATAAGGTTAGCCAAATTTATCCTTAATGTTTTCTTTTTCAATGGTAATTTTGATTATTCTTATCTCACTTAAGACCTTTAATGATCCACTTAGAAATCTTTACCTATTTATTTTACTTTTTTTTCTTCTTTATTTTTATATCTATCACCGAAAAAGTGTCATGTCATCCACTACTGAACTGTTTTATGGTGGTAGGTCTCTCACCCAAAATATACAATTATTAAAGTAGTCAATTTAATATATAATTAAAAATTTTATGTTTATTATGTTATATCTACTAGCAAAGTTATTTCTATTTGATGAGTTGACACTCTTATGGTCTGTTCACTTCGTTGTATGAAATAAAAAGGGAAAGAAATTTAATTCAATAAGAATGTAATAGGGTTGTAATTGCTATTAAATGTTTACTTGGTATAAAAGTAAAATAAGTAATCAATAAAATAAAAGGTAAAAAATATATATAATACGTTTATTTTTGTTATAGAGAAAGGATAAATATATAAATGACATTTTCAAGATAGATGCATTTATGACAAAGTTGGTAAATAAATCATTGAATGATAATTAACAACGGGAATATGAATTGATATTCATCATTTTATCTAATAGCAATTTATTATGAATTGTCATTCTTGTCAAGTCAACACACAGTTTTACGTAGAATGAGGATTAGATAAAGAACTTCATGTCAAGTGAATGGGATGAAAAAGTGACATGTATTAAGTAGTCAATATATAACAAAAAAATTAGGTAATTAAACATGTGTATTAGAATACATATTATCAAATTAGTCAATGAAGTAAACAAATAAACTTCTAACAACTTTAGTGTATGTTAATCCACCGATTTAATTGTATAAATTTTTTTATTCTTTTATAGGATACTTGTTTGGCTGGGGGGTTTGAATTCTATGGTCTTTTTTCTTTACCTTTTTTTTTTTTAATAATGATCTCTAGCTTATTGAATGGCTCAAATTTATATTTAATTGTAATTGTATATTAAAATACAAATTGTATTAACTTTTATAAACATTTTAATAGTATTTTTGTACAACGGAGTACATATTGTCCCCAGACACTAAAGCAATAAAACATTAACTAATGAATTTTTTATTTCCCATCCTAAAACCATAAATGCCTGGAACACCCATTATTAGAATTCTTTTCGCCTCAACAAGCTCGTGTCAAAGCCGTATTTCAGAGTAGATTTTGAAACTCTAGATGTGGAACTTTTGAGAGGTTTTTATTTTTTATGCTCTTAGGAGAGTCGAATTCCATAAATATGTTGTCGATGAAATTAGATATTTAGAGTATAATGGTCATATCAATTTCATTTTATGGCAAGTGGAGGAGGTGGCACGTTTGTTTCAAGGTGTGGAGAAGAAGGCGCTCTTAAGCAGATCGAAAAATTTTGGCAAATAAGTGCGCGTCTACTTCACACTTATATTAAGCTTCTATTAATGTATTATAAACGAGGAAGAGGTCCTTAAAAGACTCTAATATAAGGCGAAATACCGCTCCTTAAAATATTAAATCAAATAATAGGAGGGATTGAAGCTTCTATATTGTCCAATCCATAGCCCGTGATGATCGATTTCAGCTTGGAATACACACATAGCCAAGATTGAACAAATAAAAAAATAGGAGGTACTTCACACTTATGTTAAGCTTCTATTATATGTATTATAAGCGAGACTAACATTATATTGTAGTTACTAGACTACTAGGTGCTAATTTGATTTGATTATACAAGCCCTGATTCTTATAAGAAAAATCTTTTTCTAATAAAAATATTTCTTTAGAAAAATATTTTTATGTAAAAATATGGTAAAAAGATTTTTCAATAGTTGAAATTCATTTTACGTTAAATATAATAATGTATAGTATAAAGTATTATTTATTGTGAAGATTAGTAACAAAAAAAGACACCCTATTCTAATAAGACGTAATACTTAAAAAAATTCAATAAAAAGAAATATTTTCGCTTATAGAAGAAAAATATTAGGAAAATATCTTCCACTTGAAATAACAAGTTTAAGAAACAAATAAAAGAAGAAAAAATGGTTTCCAAAAGATTAAGGATAATATTACAAATAATACCCGAACATTGGTAAAATATCTAATTAGGTACTCAAATTTTAAAAATAATTAATTTAATATTTAAATTTTGAAATTAATCTATTTGGTACCTCAAAAACTTTGAAATTGATCAATTTAATATGTTGAAAAACTTGATGGAGGCCCTGTTTGTATGCACCAAAATTCTTTCAAGAACTTAATTTATTAATTTTAAAATTTAGATATTAATTTAATTAATTTCAAACTTTAGTTACCTAATTGTATATTTTATTAAAATTTATATATCATTTATGAAAATAACTCAAATATTAATTTACTCTATATTTAAAATTTATTGGAAAATGAATCGAAAAAAAGTGAGATCTAAAATTAATTGAAAAAGGAATAGGCTATATTGTTCTCCCAGGACCTCGTTAGCTTAGGTCATGATATGTCACATTAAAAGTGATTTATCATAATCTTTTTTTTTTTTTTTTTAAATTTATCACTTTTGACCTAACATGCTGAGATGTTAGATCCAATAATATAAATCTTGAATCTTTTCCATAGGTCACCGTCACGGAGCTTGAGGCCAGATATTCCTCTCCCCATGTTTCGGAATCTAAGCGTGGCTTATTTCTAACCACACGAACGAAAATGGCATGGCGCGTCACAGTCATGAGTCAAAGATTCCCGAGGAAGGTCAGAAAAGAAAATAAACAATGCACAGTATTTTACAAGGCTGTAAATAAACTGATGATATTTTGTTTTCACAAATCGTTTAGCTCTGTTTAAATTTTTTAATTTTTATGTGCATTTTATTTATATTTATGTCTTATCTCTCTTTAATCTATATTTAATTTATTTAATTATTTTATAAATAAAAAATATTTTTTTATTTATATTTATTTTTTAATAAATAATTTATTTAAAAATATTAAATAAAATATTAAAATAATCAAAATAAGATTAACCAAACACACCGATTATTGAACAACATCGACCAAATCACACGATAAGATACGTTTTGATTTTTCTTTCTTTTTCTTATCATTTTGTGCCGAATCTGACGTTTCTATTTGATATACTTTAAAACACCAAAAAGAAAAAGAAAATTATTCAAGTTCATTTAGATCTGTTTAGATTATTTTATTTTTATTTATATCTTATATGTATTTGATCTATATTTGTATTTAATTTATATTTTATCTGTTTGATTTGTTTATAAGTAAAAATATCTATTTTTTATCTGAATATATTTTTTTAACTAATAATAAAAATAAAATATCAAAACAATCAAAATAAGACGAACCAAACAGACCTCTGAAGTTGTAATCCTAAATAATTAACAATATCAAATATCTACTTTGAGAGATATAATTGAAAATATTGCTACAGCTAAATTCTCTAAAATTTAAATCTTAGTGACATTTAGATAGTCATAACAACAACTTTATAAAAAAAATTTATCACATAAAATATTAAATAATCATTGATTATCCAAATTATGAATAACAATTTCACATGAAAAATTTTTTTCCTCTCAAAATACCCTTATTAAAATAAAAAATTAATAAATAAAAATAATTTTATTATAACTTTATTTCACCTATTAATAATAATAATAATTTTATTACGGACTTATTGATTCAGTTAACCAACGAATAATATAAGAGTTTCATTTAAAAAAAAAAGGACCGTGAAGATGATCTACTTTATCATCCAACAATATTGTGTAACTTCCGCAAGGCCATGGTGTAAATACTGGAGGAGGTGGTTGACTTCATTTGGCTTTTTAAGTTGTACTAGCGGGAACTGTATCCACAATTCCAGTATAAATATAATATAATAAATCAATCAATCATCTAGTTTGTTTTTTTTTTTTTAAATTATATTTTATCGAAACTTCTTTATGGAAGGGGAATCCAACCAAACCCAAGTTAATCTTTTTAGATCATTCCTTTATGCTAAAATTTTATTGTACGACTCTACTTAATTTACACACAGAATTAGATCCACATTTATTAATGTGTGTGTAAATATAGTATTGATATTTTGGATAAGGATGAAAAAAGATGGGATAATAGTTGACCATCAGTTTTATATTTAAAAGTACATTATTACTATATTCTTGTTCAAAACGTTTAGTATATAAAATAAAACAACAAATAGAGGTTTATTTTATGGAGATAAAGTTTAAAAAAATTACAACATTAAAGATGCCAAAACCTTCACAGGAATTGATAATATAGAAATAACATTATAATAAATTAAAATAAATATATATATATATATATATCATCACTTTTTTAGATGCTTTAGTACACTTTGTGTTGTTCCTTTGTTTGCACCGACCATAAATAATTCATTCATGAAATAATAATGGGTTTTTTCAATGTGGTAATTATAAATATAAAAAAAAAGCCCAAATTAAAGTTTGCTTTGTCTCAATGTGTCTACTACTACTGTTATTATTTTTCTCCTCTCCTCTTCTTCTTCTTTTCTTTCTTTCCCCCCTTCTTTTCTTTTTTCATGATCTACATCCACAAGCTATGGATTTTCACTTTTCAATTATTATTCCTTTAATAATCTTTCTTTCTCTCTTTATTATTTTTTGTCATTATTAGAAGATCTACTGATGTAGATAAGAAAATATATTCAAATGTGAATTTAATTAAAAATAATCTATGAATTATATAGTTTACTAATGTTGTTAAAAAATGATGAATAATTTATATAGGATAGTCATACATGAAAATTTTTAAATAAAATATATTTTTTTTAATAAAACACCCCTTTCTTTTTCACATCTCTTTTGCATTTTTTTTTTTGTTCATCATATAACAATTTTAATTTCAAATCAAATAAAATAAATGTATGACAGCAGAAAATTTAATTACTTAGACATTAGTAATCCATAAGGCGCAGATCAAGTACAAAATATATACAAACAAAATATGAAAATCTGCAAAAACAAAAACAGAAGTCTTGATTGGAAAATTGAAACCGTGAGTCTAATTCCTCCCACGTGATTTATTGACAAACGTGCAAAAGTGTGAATCAAAATCTTTCATCAGCTCAAGTTCGCCTTGAGAACGCTCCTAGTTTGATGGAGTAACGCAACGTCATGAAGATTTTTTTTTCTTTTTGGGGCCATCAGCGCCATCGAGAATATATTTCTGCTTAATATGCCCACTGGCAAGTCTAATGCACTTTTTGGGAGGGGTGAAGTCCGCGGAATGTAAAATAAGTCAGAAGAAATGGACGGAAATTTAATGTTTGGGTGGAAAAAAGGAGAAAAATCTACGGGAAATCAGGAGAAACGGATGAAAACTTTGTCTATTTTTTCCCATCCGAAAGTAACGGAAATCAAAGAAAGACGATTTAAGATTACAAAAATGCCTCTATAAATCGAAGCAACTGTTAAAAAATAGTGAAAATTTTAATTTATTCATATCAATATTCCATTCTTTTTTTTTCATTTTTATACTAACAAATCAAACAAAAAATATATATATAATCTCCCTTCCTTTTTATTTTTTATTTTTTTCCATTTGATTGCCAGATACAGCGTTAAACACGGAACACGACAACGTTCGATGTGTGGATGGAGAAGAGAAGGTAAGCTAACCGTGACCGTGCAGCGGCTCGCATTCTCTATTTCATGCCAAGGCGGAAAACTCGAATAATATTTTAATTATGCATTCTACGGAATGAGATCTCCAGTAAAAATATGGTGCCCTTTAAGTTCATTAATTTTTCATGTGTATTTGGCATTTATTTAGTGCCCATTTGAATTTATGTATTTACTAAAAGATAGAAAAAAGCTTAATTAGTCGAGTGCAATTAGATATATATACACATTAGATTTAAATATAGATGAAAAATAGATAATTCAAATAATCAATAATACTTTAGATAATTTTATAAACTTTTTAAATTCATTTGTAATACCTAAATAATCAATAAAATAGTTAATTATAAAAGTAAATAAAGTTTAAATAGCTAATTATAAAATTTGGTAAATTTAAGTAGTTAATTGCAAATAGTGATAAAATTTAGATATCAAATAAATATATTTAAACTTAAGTAGTTGATTGCATGGATAGATAAAGTTTAAATAACAAATATAATATTTTTTTTTAATAAAATCTTATGGCACGCAGGACATTTTTTTATAGAAGGAAAAATTGTTGGAAAGATAAAAAGAAAGGGAGAAAAATAACTGACAATAGAATAAAGTGAAAATTATTTTGTATATATAAGCACAGGACAGTAATAAAAGGAAATATTCTCATCTTCTTTGTTTCATTTGTTTTGAAAAAGGAAATGGAATTATAAAAGTAGTATTACTCTCATTTTAGTTCAATAAACATTTCTTTTAAGAAACTAATTTAAAACTATGTTTCATTTCAATCTATTTCCAACAATTTCTCTTCAATTTTGGAGAAAAAATAATTGGATTTCAAAATGGAAATAATTCCACTCCTTTTCATCATTTCTTTACTTGGGAAAATCAAATCAGTTTCCTTAAAATTATCAGTATATTTGGCCTATCTATAGTTGTAAATGAGTCGAATTGAAACGATATAATGTTGACTTGCATAAAAAACTAAAAGCATAAGCTTTACTCAAAGTTAATCGAGCTTCATCTTTTAAGCTTGGACTCAATGAAACTTAACACTCAATAAGCTTGAGCTGTACTCTCTCATTCTTAAATGAATCAGACTAAAAAAATAATTGAGATTTGGAAATACAATAAAGTTTTCAATTAATTTCGTCTAAAATATAATAAGTGTGGACCATTGAATAGGAAGGGGAAAAAGGGTACAAAAATAGGCTTCAAAAATGAGAAAAACACAAGTTCCATAATTTTTTTACAAAAGAAGATATAAAAACTCAAATAAGCTTGTAAGATAGTCAAATCTAATAATTTAAAACTCAAGCTAGAACTCAATAGCTATTCGAGTAGTTCAAACTCGAACTCACCTCGATTGTAATAGAATTAAATTAGAGTTATGATCGAATCGCGCTCAAATAGCTTACAAGTAGTCTCGATTCAACTTAGAATCATAGGTTCACCTCATATGGTGGAACAAAATAATGATAATGAATGCATATGATACTTCTAAACAATGTTCTTAATTTATAATGTGGTTAACAGACATAATAAATAGGGGTGTGCAAAAAAACTGATGAAACAGAACCGAAACTGTAAAACCAATTCAAAAAATATGGTTAATCGGTCAATTGGTTTCGGTTTAGGATTAAGGCTTTCATTTTTTCGGATTTTCAGTTTCGGTTTCGGTTTGTAATCACAAAAAACCGATGTTTAACGATTAACCATTTCAATATTTATAAATATATTATATATAATTTACTCATACATATAATTATTTTTTTAAATATATATATATATATATATATACATATGATTTACATATACATGTAATTTATCTATAATAATATCATTGGATTTTGATTAAAATACTATTGTCCTATGTTTGATGGAGTTAATATAGTAATAGGTTTGGTTTAATTTTATTGATAATGATACATCCAAAGGTTTGTTTTTCTCTTTTCCTTAATTTGATTTTATTTTTTTTTAGCTATTGTAATATATATAATAATTTAAAGAAAAACACTATGATAAAGGCTAAAAAATATGATTTGTTGAAATTACCAATTTGATTTGTTGAAATTATTGCGTTAAATGGTTAAAACCAAAAACCGACTAAATTAACCGAATAAAATGTTTAACCATTAAGGCGGTTAACCGTTTATAATAGACCAGTTAAGGATCAGGATATTAAAAAATCAATTATTATGATTAAGTTAAAAAAAAAAAAGAATCATGAACCGGTTAACCGATCCATGAACACCCCTAATAATAAATATTTGGTATGTTCAATGGGTAAGAAAGCAAATATAATTAATAAAGATCAATATCCTCTTACTTTAGTGGCATTAACATTAAACTGGACCAAGTTCCAACACCTTCTCTTTGTGTAATAGCAAATATATATGTATATATGTAATTAATAGGGATTTGGATTCCATAAATCGATATAAATTCCTTTTAAAGCTAGATTAGTCAATTATAAAGAATCAAAATTCCAATTTCTAAAAAAAAAACTAATAACAAGAAGGAAACAAAGTATAAAATCACAATATCATTGGAAACTGTTGATATTATCTGTATTTATATTATAGGTCCACTTGTATTGTTTAGATTGGTCCACGTGTAATTTAGTCCTTAATAGATAAGAATGTATATATAGTAAGGAACAGATCAAGAAGTTAGTTACAGAAAATAACAAAATCATTTTTCCATTTCCTCTTCTTCTTCATTCGTATTATTCTCTGCAGCTATGGATGGAAGCTGTCGTCATAGATATTCATTCGAATTTCACATGGTATCAGAGCCACGGTGAGATCTATACATTCTGAAATTTTTTTAGAATTGTTGCATACATGAATAACATGACGGAGCAGAATAGGTCTTTATCAATTGCTTCTGATTTTAATGATCCTTTATACCTCTCTGGTTCCGATAATCCAAACATGTCTATAGGAAATATCATGTTTAATGGATTGAATTACTTAGCTTGGGCAAGATCTGTTAAAATAGGGTTAGGAGCTAAGATGAAACTTGGATTTATCGATGGAAGTGTACTTAAACCTAATTCGGCTTCTCCTGAGCTTAAACTGTGGGAAAGAGCAGATTATATGGTGAGAATGTGGATTTTGAATTCAATAGATAAAGAGATTGCTCAGAATTATGTGTTTACCTCTTCTTCGATGGATTTATGGAATGAAATCATGGAACAATATGGACATACTAATGGTCCTTTGATCTTTCAAATACAACGTGAAATCAGTAATTTGAAACAAACAAATCAGACTATTGCTTTATATTACAATAAATTGAAGAAATGCTGGGATGAACTTCAAGAATTGCATGCTTATCCTACATGTTCATGTGGTCGGTTTGATTTTTGTACTTGTCGTCTTAAGGAACGAATTCTTGAATATGAGTCAGAAACTAGGTTGATTCAATTTCTCATGGGACTTAATGAGAATTATGAATGGTACGAAATCAAATTCTTGCTATGGATCCTCTTCCCACAGTGAATAAAGCATACTACTTAGTACAACAAGTTGAGCGACAAAGATTGATAACATCTGGAATCTCTTCAGATGTAGAAGTTCTGCATATCAGATGGCTAGAACAAATGTTTATTCTAATTAGAGGAATTCCTTTTGATAAGAAAAAGGGAAGACGATTATTTTGCAAGCATTGTAGAAATGAAGGGCATAGTGTTGATAGTTGTTTTCAACTTGTGGGATATCCTGAGTGGTATAAAGGGAAAAGGTTTGGAAATGCTGGATCCAAAATGTCAAGTCATCATTAAACTTTGTGGATATTAAACTGATGTCGGTTGTCATTCACAATATTTTTCCAATCCTTTAGATGTTCATGCTGCAGACTCTGCTCCTTTACCAGCAGGAAGTTTTGGCTCTAATAATACAAGCGTGGATCCACAGGTGATGCACAATTTGTGCAGTGAAATGTTGAAATGCTTAATGAAAGGCATAGTGTGAAAAACGTGAAGCTACTGCTATGAATACGTTTAGTTTCACGGGTAATGCATTTACTTCTTCTTGTTTTAATGCTGTGCGTAGTGTGATTGGATCGTGGATAATTGATTCCGGGGCCACGGATCATATCACTCCTTTTCATTCAATCTTATTTGATATACATACCTTACCACATCCCATTACTGTTCGTTTACCAGATGGTTCCATGAAGAGTGTACAACTTTGTGGATCAACACATATTAATGCTTTAGTTACCCTTCATAAAGTCCTCTTTATACCTGATTTTTCCCATAATTTGTTATCTGTTAGGAAATTTCTTCAAGATAACAAACTAATTGCCTCTGTTGATTCTTCCTCCTTTGCTTTTCAGACCCAATTAAGAACCAAATTGTTGTACAAGGGCACGAATCTTGTGGACTGTATGTGCTCAAGGCTGATGCATTTGCTTCTTCTAGTATTGTTTCTGCTGTAAACACTAATGTCAAATTAGACATTCTTTTGCTTCATAAACGTCTTGGTCATGCATCTTTATCTAAGATGCAACATTTGTCTTCATGTTCAGATTTACTTAAATCTCACTTAGATTGTGATGTTTGTATCCAATCAAAAATTCACAGACTTCCTTTTCCTTGTTCTGCATCAAAGACTCTTGCTGTTTTTGATTTACTCCATGTTGATGTTTGGGGTCCGTATTCTACTACTTCTATTTCAGGGGAACGATATTTTCTTACCATTGTTGATGACTATAGCTCTTGTACATGGGTTTACCTTATGGCTTTTAAATCCCAAACTGCTAGTTTTCTTGATAAATACATCAAATTGGTCAGAAATCAATTTGGGATTACTCCTAAAATCATGCGTTCAGACAATGGGGGTGAATTCATTTCACATTCCTGTCAATCTTTGTTACATGAATTTGGTATCATTCATCAACGAACATGTCCTTATACCCCTCAACAAAATGGTCGTGTTGAGAGGAAACATAGACATGTTGTTGAAACGGCTCGAGCTTTAAGGCTTCAAGGTCATTTACCTAAAGCTTTTTGGGGTGAATGCATTCTTTCTGCTGCTTATTTGATCAATCTCATGCCTATGGAAAAATTGAAATGGAAATCTCCTTATGAGATTCTTTTCCATAAACCTCCATCTTATGATCACTTGCGTATTATTGGTTCTTGCTTTTGCTGTCAATACTTCATCCCATGTAGATAAATTTGATCCTAAAGGTTTCGCTGTGTCTTTATTGGGTATCCTTTTGCTCAGAAAGCTTATAAGCTTTATGATCTTGATAATAAACGAATCATAGTTAGTCGTGATGTTGTTTTTCGTGAGGATTGTTTTCCTTTTCACAATCCAAATTCTACTGAGATGTCTACTTCTCCCGAGTCCTCTGTTATCTCCATCTTTTTCGAGTGAGGATTTGTTATTACCATCTTTGTCTCATCCTCTTCCTTCTGATTCTGTTACACATTCTAGTCCGTCTGCTTCTGATTCCTTGCATCAGTCTATTGTGCGTAAGTCCACTCGTATTCGACGCTCACCTCAATGGTTACAATCCTATGTGCATCATTTTCATTCTCCTACTGTTTCTTCTTCTGACACTTGTTCTTACCCTTTATTTCATGCTCACACTTTTTCTGCTTATCCTTCTGAGTTTGTTCAATCTATGGCCCTTGTACTCAATTCCACTGAACCGGTCACATATACACAGGCTATTAAACATGAGGAATGGGTTTCAGCCATGAATACTGAACTTGAAGCTCTTGAGCTTAATGACACTTGGGATGTTGTTGAGTTGCCTGAAGGCAAACGTCCAATTGGGTGTAAGTGGGTATACAAAATCAAATACAGACCCGATGGTTCGTGGAGAGATATAAAGCTAGGTTAGTAGCCAAGGATATACTCAAGTTGAAGGAATTGATTATCATGATACATTTTCCCAGTTGCCAAGTTGAGTACTGTTCGCATCTTGTTAGCAGTGCTGCAGCTTCCAATTGGCCAATTCATCAACTTGACATCAACAATGCATTTCTTCATGGATTTCTTGATGAGGAAATTTACATGATTCCTCCACCAGGATATTCCAAGGCTAATTCACATCAAGTTTGTAAACTTAAGCGGTCTCTCTATGGACTCAAGCAAGCTTCTCGCCAATGGAATAAGGAAATTTCTCATTTTCTGTTCAAGAAAGGTTTTGTTCAATCGTCGAGTGATCATTCTTTGTTTACTCGTTTTAATTCAGATGGTTTTTTAGTTATTTTACTCTATGTGGATGATATGCTTGTCACTGGTACTAATTCATCTGCTATTATGGATTTAAAATCTGAATTAGATCAAGCATTCACTATCAAGGACTTGGGTCTGGCTCGATTCTTTTTGGGACTTGAGATATGTTCTGTTTCTTCGGGTATGATGATTCATCAACGGAAATTTATTGCTGACCTGCTTGCTGAAGTAGGTTTGACTGTTGCAAACCTGTTTCATTGCCTTTACCCTCTGTTAGTTTCTCGAAAGATGATGGTCCATTGTTATCCGATCCTTCCAGTTTTCGCAGACTTGTTGGCCGTTTGCTGTATCTCACTTTAACCAGGCCTGATATTGCTTTCTCTGTTCATAAGCTCAGTCAGTTCCTTGCTCATCCAAGGATTCCTCATTATCAAGCTGCTATACATTTACTCAAGTATCTTAAGGGATCTATTGATCTTGGTCTCTTTTATCCTTCTTCCAACAAGCTTGATGTTAAGGCTTTTTCTGATGCTGATTGGGTTCTTTTTCCTTTGATCGCAAATCCTTATCAGTTTTGTGTGTTTCTTGGTGATGCCTTAGTTACATGGAAATCCAAGAAGCAATCTACGTTAGTACACACTACGAAGCTGAATATCGAGTTTAGCAGCTTTAATCCAAAGAATTGTTGTGGACATCTTCACTCGGGATCTTCGAGTTCATCATTCATTACCTATTTCTGTTTCATGTGACAACAAATCCACCATTTCGATTGCTCGCAATCCATGTCCATGCTCGCACTAAACATATTGATATAGATATTCATTTTGTTCGGGATTTGATTTCTCGTGGATTTCTTGTTTTGTCGCATTGCTTCTGCTGATCAGCTTGCTGATGTTTTTACGAAGCTATCTACTGTTGGCTCCTTCTCCAATATTTTGTTCAAGTTGGGTCTTCGTACAACACCAACTTGAGGGGGGGATGTTGATATTATCTGTATTTATATTATAGGTCCACTTGTATTGTTTAGATTGGTCCACGTGTAATTTAGTCCTTAATAGATAAGAATGTATATATATAGTAAGGAACAGATCAAGAAGTTAGTTACAGAAAATAACAAAATCATTTTTCCATTTCCTCTTCTTCTTCATTCGTATTATTCTCTGCAGCTATGGATGGAAGCTGTCGTTCATAGATATTCATTCGAATTTCACAGAAACTTCTATGATCTTATCAATGTGATCAATTAATTAGTTATCTAATAATTAAAATAATATAATAATTTATATATTAAATTTTTTAATAATACGCTTGATTATAAATTTGAATCATTAAACAACTAGGTCGAATCTGTTAAATGCCACCATACAATTTTTCCATTATCATTTCGCATCCACTTTTGTGTCCCAAACCTACCACAAGAATTTCCATTTCTATTTTATTTGATTCAAACCAAACATATCATTAAGGTTATGATTCACATCTCTAATCTCTATCCGATGTCTATATTTACCCTGGGAGCTCTTATTGTGTTGTGATAAATTACAATTATACATCCTGAAAATTATAAAAATTACATTGAAAATATAAGTCATTGGGTTTGCATCCCATAATTATCACCAATATAAACTTCCTCCAATATGGTAAACGTTGGCCTTTTACGTCGATATGCACTTGCCCGTCATATGATTTTGAGTTTTTCCAAATGGACAAATCGTAGTGGAAAAAGTTTGTATAAATATGTGTATAATATATAGACAACATATATCGATACAAAATAACAATTCAACACTACTTCGTGAAGAACCATGCAACCCTAAATTTCACAAAGGGTGTGAAAATGCTATTACTAGAAATTTCTGCCATCGCTTTAATATTGGCATATTTTTAAGGCTTTAACAATAATTTCTTTCCTTGCGTTACAGATGCTAGGTCTAGTAAATTTAGCATGTAGTTTGTGTTTTGTAGTTTATTGTTATTTTTCTTCTCATAAACTACGCGTAAACCAATCACACTATTCTAGCAATGATTGCAAACAAGTTGAATCAAGTTAAAGTTTTTGAAAGTCTTAAGTTTGATTTGTTAAAAATTTATTAAGCTTGAATGGAGCTAGCTTTCTTCAAACTTGAAAATTACAAGTTTAAGTTGACTTATTTAGAACAACAAGGTTCATTCTGATAATAAAAATACTCTTAATTTTTTATCCGGATTTTGATTTGAATAAATCAAGTTGAAGCCAAGACAAGCCAAACTCATAACAAGCCAAATTTAAGTAACTTATGAGTGACTTGGCTTATTTATAACCTTAAATTGGGAGATAAAGTTAAATCCAAGAAACTAAATATATAAAACAAATAAAGACATAAAAAGTGAAAAAATGAATAATGATTGAAGATCTTATATATACTCTAGATAATATGATATATATTATATAAATTTAGTGTTTAATATTAATTATATGGACATATTTTTGTAAGTCACAAGTCTAAATGAATTGACTCTTGAGTTTAAATGACACATCTCATGAGTTTTAATAGGAATTCAAACTCAAGCTTAACTCATGTAAAAAAAAAAAACAATTTTTATTTTAAACTAGAATTTCACTTATTCATAAATCGAATTTGAAGCAAATCATACTTCAAGTGAGTTGAACCAAACTTAGGTGAGTTTATATAGCTAGCAAATGGTTTGACTATTATTAATTTTTTCAACTAAAACTAAGGACGTGGACACCACCCAGCCTGTCCGCAAGAAATCATTTATGACAATATATGACAATGTACTTTTTCTTTTCTTTTCTTTCTTTTATTTTTTTTTCTTTTCTTTCTATTCATTTATCGTATTTACATACATTTTATGTATATTTGTATTTGTTTGAAGTTAAAATTAAAAAAAAAAAATTATCTTATCTCCTTGGATTTCATATCTAACTGTTGGATAGAAGTCTTTTATCTTCTTACCTTCACTTTCTCTTTTTCTTCATGACTCTAAACTTTAATTTACCATGATTTTCAAACCGAAATAGCATAAGAAAATATACATTCACCAACTTTATTCTTTACTGTTATAATTTTTTTTAAATGTCTAATAACGGCATTCGAAGAAAAGGTACATTTACTAACTTTATTCTTTAATGTTATAATTTATTTTTTTAGAAATGCCTGTAAAACGTAAATGAAGAAATTTTAGTAAATGGGTTTGGGCGATCATTTTACTTCATAGTCTTCACTTGTTATTATATTGCTGATATTACTCTTCTTTTTAATGTAAAATATTTCAACTTTCACATAAGAAATTACTTTTTATTTTTTTTTTAAATAAGGTAATTTTATATTTTGTACTTTTATAACATATGAGGTATATAGTAGGTGATGAGTATAAGATGCTATAACTTATATCTGAGGTATAAAATCAGTATTGTACGGATACTTTTTAATGATATTATGAGATAAACTATGTGGCCGAATGAAATCAATGACGAACAATAAATAGAACAGACCTAAATCGGTGATCCAAGGATTTAAAATATACTCACTTTAGAAGCCCAAGGCCTTTCTCCTATGAAAATTAATTTAACGAGCTTTGCACGCATCATAATTCATGGCACGGATATTGTATTGGGCTTTGAGCTCAGCCTAGTTAATAAAGAGCAAGATCCTCAATTCTATACTTGTTTTTATTATTAGGTTATTTATAATATCTTGGAGGATCTTAATTTAGATTTTACGTGGAAATCCAATAATAAATGTGCCCTTAGTAACCGCTACCTCATTTCATCCCTCATATTAAATTATTAGCTTGGTTGAGGAGTTGGTGGAGGAAATATTTGAGTATAATGTCAAAAATGATATCTAAATTTTTATAAAAAAAAATTAATTAAATATTTAAAATTTAATTTTGAATAATTTGATACATAAATGCAGTTTTCATAGAATTTTTTATAAATAGGTATGACAAAAAATATGTAAAATTTTTATTCAAGTAATAATATTATCAAAACCAAACTTTGATTTACGACAATTTTATTTATGTGTCAAATTATTCAAAATAAAATTTCAAAAAGCTGATTGAATATTTTATAAAATTTGATGCATCATTTTTACCATTAAGCCTTTGGAGCTGGGGGGGGGGGGGGGGGGGGGGGCCGCGGCGCGCGCGCAACTACTAGTTAAAGACACCATAAGTTCGCTATCTGTTCCTTTCAACGGAGTCTTTTCCTACATCTATTGCCCTCTTTTCATAATGAAATGACTGTAACAATATAGCTGGCCTAGGGTCAAGGAGCAGTTGGCTTATCAATATCGCAAAAAGGAACATAATATGGAGTCGTATCACAATGGAAGTAAAGGGGGCAGTGGTATGTACGAAATACACCTAAACATTAAATGACCATGAAGACATACATACCAGCCAGTAAACCAAGAAGCCAGAGGTCCCCACTGGGTTCCACAAAGCCGGGCACTCCAAAAATAGAGCCCTCCAGAGGTAGGGTACGCAGAGCAAATCTCGGCCAACGACAGTCCCACCAGCATGCTCATCGTACCCACGATCCACCATCCGTATATCATAGTAAGAGGACCACCATAAGTGAGTCCGTCCCCATACATAGTGGTGATACCGGTGAGTACTGATACTACAGAAAATGTCACTGAGAAGTTCGCAATTGCCCTGCCCACCATTTACACCATACAACACACACACCCATTACTTTATATATTGTTAACGAAGACAGAGCATGCCATATTATTACATTTAAAACTCATAATATAAATTTAGAAAAAAAATTCTTAAATAGTGAAAAACTGAATATTTAACATTTTATTATAATTATTTTAATATTTTTACATAATTCCTATTCCAAGTGATCACTGTAAAGAGAAGATCGATCTTTCATTTTTTTTTTTAATTACTATGGTCTTTCAAGATTATAATTAATAAGTTAGACCTATGGGCTTTGTCATGAAATCTGCAAATATTAAATATGGTCCTTGAACAAAATTGCAATGGCATAGTAAAAAGTAAAAACCATAGGGATGCCTATGTTTAAGGGCATCGAAAACTATTAAATTTTGTATATGCAGTTTGTGATTGCACTCATGCAATATGACTATGTTTAGTTTGTTCAACTCTTTTTTTTTTTCCAAATAATATTTTTGATATCGTCTTGCATTAGTCAATATTAGGTATTGGACTATATAAAATACCAAAAGAATTAAGTGATAAACGTATATATTGGAAAACAACAGATTTAGATTCATATCAAATACAGAACACATTCAACTATAATTTCAAAAAAAAAATTAAAAAAGAATCCTTGTGAAATAGTAGAAAGTCAAATTTTATCATGTTGAAATTACCCTTTATATAATTGTTTTTTCACTCGTATTCATTTTGTACATCTGTGTTTATATTTTTCATGATTTACATTTTTATCAATTTTTTAGTACACAAAATAATTAGCTTAATAAAATGATACTATAACATGTTATAATATAATGAATACAATTAAAGATATAAAAAAAATTAAAAAAGCAAAAAATGTAACCAAAGCACTAACGACTCTTTCACCTTAGGTATAGTCGCTACCGACCTAGAAAATTATGGGGGGCCACATTCCACATTGCAAGTGGCTAGCGCCTTCAAATGAAAAAACTATAGAAATTTGAAAAAAGATATGTCTGACAAACTTTTATTTTATCATTTATTGACAGCACCAGTAAATTGGTTGCAAAACCACCACACTTTTGGGGCTTTCACTTGGGTTGGCTAGTGGACCATCGGCAAATTTTTATTTTATTATGTAATTAAATATATTCAACAATATTATATCAAATCAATTATTGTAGATTAGTTAAAAGTTTATACATTTTCAACCCACTAATAGCGGTAAATAGTCATAAAACTTAGATATACAATATGTTAAAAACGTTAATAATTACACACACAATGAAGAAAAAAAAAGACTAACATTTGTATGTAAAGTGGTTGTTGGTAACGGAGAGCATAGATCGGTGTGGTTCGATTCGAATTATAGATTAAATCAAAATTGTAACTAGAAAAAAAAAACTTAGTATTAATTTTTTTTCCATTTATATGGATACAAAGATTATAATTCACTCCACTATTACAGAATGAACATATATGTGTATAATTATATATAATTCAATTGTTATAAGTTGTCGTAATTTTTTTTATTATTCTAGAAACATTGCTTAATAAAGTTGAAATTACAAATAATGACAAAACTCTTCACAAAACCATCACATTCATAATATATAATTCTTCATAAAATCATTCAGTCATCATTGAGTCATTCACCTACAAATTACATTATACAAGTATATATACTAAGAATCATAACTATAGAAACAAAGTTCATACTCCACTAAGCTAAAAAGATTAACAGAAAAAAAAATATTAAGTCACCAATGAGATCATCTATTTTGAATATAAAAAAATAATAAAAATAAAAAAGTCAATATCAACCAATATTCACAAAATAATAACAGTCATAATAAAGCTATTAAAAAAATAACTATCTTTAATCGATCAATATAAGAAAATTTATAATTATAACTAAAATATTATTATAATTTTTTCAAAATGAATTGATTCAGTTTTATAGATTAGTTCGATTTACTACTCCAAACAAACCATAAATTTATGAATTGGTTTAGGTAAGAATTTTTTTAAACTATAATACTCAAAAAACCAAATTTTTTATTTGATTTAGTATGATTTACAGAATAATTTGATTTGGTTGGTTCTTCTGTCTAGTCTTAGTTGTTGGAGAATAGCTTAAAAACTTCAAAGAAAATACACTTTAAAAATAAATAACTAAAAATAAAACAGAAGGTTAGATGAGAAGGGAAGTCGAAAGAGAGTGAAAAAATATTTATTGGGCTGTTGGCTTCACATCTACCAAGTCGCGCAATAAATGGTAAAACTACGGTCTACAGTCTTGACATAAAGCCTAAAAATTAAATGAAAGAAGATATGAGGCCTCTAGGATAATGAAATATAAGTTCAAAATAGCAAAGGCAAGTTATAATTAAGAGAAACATCACGAGAGGGTACTGCGGAACGAAGAAAAAAAAAAAAAAAGGTGGAATTTAGCAGTGAGAAGTAACCTCATATTGGTTGGTAAAGCATAAAATATCATGAGAGCATAACTCGTGATTTTTCTATTTGTTATAATACATAAGACTGGTAGAATTTTATATAACTAATAAAGTTGTATATCTAAATTCATAATTTTGTTTAAAATTTGCATCTAGATGATTTTAGTTAAATATATATATATATATATATAATTACAAACTCATAAAATGATACAGTAAATCCATCATCTCGACATCCATGGTAGAAAAGACTACTGTATTTCAGATTGGCTTGCCATCCCTATATACATCCTGGGCTAGGAATGGCCCCATTGTCACTTCAATCAATACAGTTGCCGGAAACAAAATGAAACTATAATGATGGAGCATATAGATCGACATGGATGACTTTCCCCATACTCTCTTTCTCTCTTTCTTCCTTTTTTTTTTTATTTTGTAATTCTTTTTTTACTTGCCTTTCACACTGATGGCTTGGACAAACATAAACAACATCGCAGGTAGTAAAAATAACAATAATAAAGCTGACATATAATCATCTAACTGCCAATACTATATGAGCCAATCTTACTGGAAATGATCTACCAATATTATTATCTCAACTCCTATAAATCGATGTTATATCCAGCAAGGCAACACAACAGAAAGGAATTGGAGTTGGGTTGAGCAACAAACTCGGGACATGTGCTTAGAAAGCTGTTTTTGTTATACCATGTCGAAAGAATCGACCATCATGATTCAAGCTTGTGTAAAAACAAAAAGAAGAAGAAGAGGAGGAGGAGGAGGGGTTTAAGATGGCGTACGATAAGCTACGATTAAGTTCTTGTTTGTATCCCAGCTGCTGCAACCGACGAGAATCATCGTGCGAGATTGCATCCTCTGTATCTCGGAGAAGAAGACACTGGCTAGATTCTCTTCTGTTGCTTTCCATCTTTATTCCTTTTTTTTCCCCCTCTAAACAATACTCTTAGGAGAGTTCTGGCCCAAAAAAGAAAAATATATACTCTAGGAGTTACTCAACTGCGGACAATCTAACGGTCAAAAGGTCTTGACAATATAACCAACAACAAACATTACCTTGATTTATTTTTTTATTAAATTTTTCTTAATTTATTTCCTAAAAAATTCTGTAATACAGTTTATGTTGGAATTATATAGAACAATGACGCTATAATGATATCATAAAATATTTTAATAATTAAGATAATTTCATTTAAGAATTAAAAAAAATACATAAAGAAGATAAAGATCCATATTAAAATGTGTGGTTGGCTATGGTTTCTTGTGAAGCCAAAAGTGTGAGGGAATATAGTCACATTTGGAGAAAAGTTCTTGCTTACCAATCTGCAGGAAAAAAAAAAAAGAGTAAATACTAATTAGACAAAATTAATTACCAATCTTACATTTTAAAGATATGATATATAGGTTTAGAAGAGTGTCACATATTTGAAATGCAACATTAGTATTAATTATAGTATGTGTATCACATTTTGAACATGCAATACCCTTTCAATATTATTTTGTGTACTTTACCATATCATATGTGATACCTCGATTTTCATAATATAAAAATTAAACCTAAAATAACATAAGAATGTTTATATGAACTAAGTAAGATAATAGTTAGAATTGAATAAATAAGCGGAAAAAAAAACGATATTAAGAATATGATACTCCTAAAAATCAAAAGAAATTATCAAATATTAGAAAATTAATATAAGAATTTAATACCCAAATAAAAATAAATGAACAAAACTCCTTGACTAAATAAATAATAATAAAGGTAAATAGTAAATAATCAAGGTTAATAATAAATGGTAAAATAAATAGTAGATAGTAAATTATGAAATAGTAAATTGTAATTAAGTAATAGTAAGAATGAAAAGTAAATTAAGGTAAATTAGATGTAGACAAATCAATGAATAGTGTAAAATTTGGCTAAATTTATCAAATAAAGCTAAATTAAAGTAGTAAAAAGACTAAAATACCCATAAATTAACTTAAAAATCCCTAAATTCCCCTACAAAACACCAAAAATAAGATTATCAAGCCCCTAGAAATGTCATAATCATTATGAAAACCTAGACTCTAAATTTTGGAAAAATTGAAGGAAAATTTCCATAAAAAACAACAAATTTACTTAAAAAGGAGCAAATTAACTAAACAATTACCAAATGGAGACATAAACATCAATCAAAACTTTGTAAAATCAAAAAAATTGGGAAATTTCGTGAAAATAGATGGCATATTTTCTTTAGATCAGAACAAATTTAGAATAATTATGCATGCATGCAAATTAGGTGTCAAAATTAGGAAAAACTACTTAACATTTGTCAACAATCACTGTAGCTACCAGTATGAACGTGTAAAATAAAGAATTACGTGATAATTTTTGCATGAAAAGAATTTGACACCTGGTAATTTTTATCGAATTAACAAACTCCAGAATTTCGCTATAAATACCGTCCAGAACTTGTAAAATTCACCAAACCCACATCCAAAATCATAAAATCACCAAATTTGGAAGTTAGGAGTCTAAACTTAGGGGAAGTCCGTCCGACAACCGTGGAGGGAGTAAATCCACCGTCTTGAGGTGGCGCTGGTGAAGCCTAGCCGATCTCCAACGAAGATTAATTGCAATATCAAAACTTGTTCGTTCGGCTCCAAAATTTTACAGTAAGTACAATATAATATTAGTTACAACATATAAAATTTTCATAATTTTTCATGAAATTTTGATAATTTTAAAAATTACATGATTATAGCTGCGAATATACTAAGAATAATGGAATCTGAATTTCTAGTATAAAATACCTAAACGATTTCTAAAAATAAAAAAATATTATATTATTACTCTATGATATTCATACTAACATTATTGACACTTGCAATTTTTTTCACATTTTTTTGAATATTTACACCAATTTATAAATAATAGCTAGTAAATATCAATTATAGCTAGTAAATAAAGAAATTATGAAAACTATATTAAATATTCATAACCACCTTAAAAACTTTACTTAACTAAATATACTAGTACCAATAATAACATGCATACCCCAATAAAAGGATTACCAAATATTAATGCAATAATTAGTTATAAAGTTTAAATCTTAGCAACTCTTAGAAACAATAACTTTGAAATTATAAATTAAACAATTATATCATATGTTATACAAATCAGAATAACTTTTCTAGGCATTCCAAGCTATACCCACTTATCGAACTATTTAGAATTCTTTCAAACAAAATTATAACTTTTCAAAATTAATTAAGTACCTGAAAGTGCTTAAATTTACGATGCTTTTAATAAAAGTAAATTAAGCTCAATAGTTCCTTATATACTAACTTATAAATATCGTGAGTCTTCTAAAAAAGTAATTTTATTCCTTAAATAAACCTTATAGTATAATCTACAACTACAATTAAAACAAAATGTTGCATCATGATACTAATTCATCTTATTAAAAATCATTCTTTTAGATAATACTCCACAACAATCTATTCTACACACGAAACCCATTTTGGTAAGTAGTTTAGCTTCACAGCTATTCTTAAAGAATCTTTATATCAATACATTGTGTGTGAATGGTAACCTAGAAAATAAATGCATGTGATTGATTAAATGTTTATTTGTCTTGTAATTGCTTGATGTGATCTGATGAATTGGGTGATCATCTAAAGTAAACCAGGTATTATAAGAATTTATTTGGACATTAATAAAACGAATCACATTACACGAGACATCAAACATCCTGCGTCCATCGAACCGACTGTTCAAGTGAGAATGGATTTCTTTTTCTAATCTTTATTGAACTAAGTGACAAGAGAGGAGGTCGCAATAAAAGTTATAAGCTATCTAAGGGATAGTCCTAAGCGGTTTTTGGGAGGACAGCGGTCCATTGCACATTCCTGGTTTTATGGAAAATGAATTTGTGTTAAACTCCTAGAAACCCATATTAGAGTGGGGTTAATTTCCCTAATCTCGTGATGAACCAGTCTACATCATGTGGATGGCATAGTATTTGATCATGCATACATTTAATAAACATGTTTGCTAAATGCTTTAAAAAGTATTGTAAGATTCTGACCACTTACTGAGCACGTGGAATTATGCTCACCACCCTACAGCTTCTTTTGCAGGAAATCCATAAAAAACAATACAAAATGCCTGGAATAATACCCGCAAGTACCAAAAACTTAATTCTAGTCTCCATTTCTGTAAGTATCTTTTAAGTTAAGCATTATTTAATGAGCCTTGTAGTTATCAGATGTTTATGGATCATGAGTTGGCCAAACTCCATACACCTTTGATAATTATGGCGGGACTGTACGGATTAATTTTCTGGGATGTGACATCATATTTGGAAGATGTGGTACTCATATAAAATATGATATCACATTTTCAAGATATAATATAGTATTAGTATTTTTGTAATTTTTTTGGTAAAATTTATATTTATGTAATTTGTTTTTTGAAAAAAGTAGTAAACATGTGATCCACTCATCACATTTATGGCATGGGAAGTTGTCTTGGTTGCAAAATAGGTGTTATTTCTTTGAGAAAAATATTCAATAGGTGATCCACAACACACACACATATCTATGGTATATAACTACAAATCATACTTTGATACGTAGAAGTAATGGTAGAAAGTTTCTAAATTAACTACCATCCATGATTTATAGATACAGTTACATGTCAAAAAACAAATGGTATTTACTCATCATATGTATATTACACATGATGTGTATTGCGCATTGAAGCTTTCTTGTTTCTTTAACCATCTTAGAAATTCTTTATATCTATACAAAACTATTTAATTTTTTTTTCTTTTAAGTTTAAATTCAATCATTTAGTTCAAAACCAAAATTTAATCAAATTTTAAGATTTAAATGATTTATTAAAATCTTTATCTTTTTCATATTATTAAGTCCTTTATACTAAAGAAAATAAGAAGTTAATGGATGCAATAAATAAGAAATAACTAATAAATTTCAATAACTCATTTAAAATATGTTAAACTTTATTGAGTATTCTAGCATAGGTTTAAATTACTTAGTTAGATTTAAAAAGAAAAAAAAGAAAAAACTTGATTAAATTTTTTCATAAACACTAATGTGAACCACTTTTATCATTATTAGAGGGCATAGCTATATGTATAGGTACAACTGTGTTAGACCCAACACTAGTCCAAACCAGGACAGATGGGTCTGGATTAGGCCTAGCTAGGAAGCTTTTAGCATATTAAGGAACTTAGTAAATTCTAGGTCTTAGTTGAGCCAAGACCTAAAGCTGAGATCCAATAGGATCTTTGGGTCCGGTAGAAGGAGAAAAAAAAAAAAGAAATCTAGAAGAAAGATATAAAATAATGATAAGTAAAAAAAAAAAAAGTACTATTCAAAAAATTAATTATGTGAATAGTAACAAATTTTCAATTATTGACATCATTTAATGTGTTATTATCAATAACATAAGAATTAAATATATTTAATATCTTATTTAATTTATATAGACTTCTACTTATTTTGAAATTACCTAAAACTTATTTTTGTGTTAAGAGTAGTTATAATTCTATCTTACTGTTGATGGTCTAGTTTGAAACTTTGGCTACCTAAGCCAAGCCTAAAAACACTAATGGACTAAGCTACCTTGCTAGGCCTAAGCCTTGACAAGAGACACTATGATATATGACCTAGCCTCATACTAGTATCCATGACCTTTACTCGATCATCTCCGCATCGCTCACTGCTTGACACAAGTAACTTGGTCGGACTAATCTTCTAGTAATGGAATAATAGATCAACCCCGTGTCCTCCACGACTATTGCCAACTGTCTACTCACTCACGCAATCATAATGCTTGCAACCATCAAGTCGATCACTGATAAATCCTTGCTTACCTCTCAAGAAAATGGTAATTTAATACTCAATCATTTAATCTTATTTGATTCATAGGCTTATTGTGACAATCTTTGACTTAAGTATTAAAGTGGATATGTTGGGTCCACATCCCACACACCACTAATTGAGTTTCCATCCTATAGGCCTTATTCTCTTCACAATAATCCAACCCAAATCATCCAAGTATAGTCTCTATAGAATTCAAGCAAACGATAATTACTAGCACCAAAACTAAAGGTGGATATGCTTATATATAAATAAATATACTACTAAATAATTCTTTACAAAAATGTGCTTACACTATAATGCTGTTAGTCTCAATTGTTGTTTTAATTTTAAAATTTTATCTCTTAAAAACTAAATTATATTTTAATATTTTTAATTATATATAAAAATTAAAGATTAATGGCTCTATGATTTGAAACTAGATCGAGATTGTTCCTAAAAACCAACCTTACCTATTCTCAATTTTTAGATCTATTTTGACTGGACCCATAAACCAACAATTTCGGATCGGTCGAAACCCGTACCAATTGCATATAGGTACAGTAATAATTTTTTTTTGCCACTGGGTACAGTAATAATTAAAGCAGCAAAATTGACGCCGACATTTTCGGATCGACTTAAATTCATTACTTTGGGATCCAATATCTTTATGGTCATATCTTGGGGGCTCTTCCCTTAACTGTACATTACTGTATTGGAGAAAATTGCACAGGAATGTGATAAAAGAGTTGTAAATAATTTTGCATATTTAATCTCGTTGATGAAAAAGACCAGACATTCGATTTTTCTTGCACCGTGACGTTTCTTCCGGAGAAAAATTGAAAGAAAACAAAAATAGTGCTGTAATGTTTCTTGCTCTCGTGCCTATAAGCCTACGAGAGATTTTGAAGGTTTAGATTCAGCTTGGTAGTTTAAGAATTATCGAATTTGAGTTCGAGTTGTATTTTTTTATCAAGTTTAAAATTTGGGTTAAAACTCTACTTAATTTAATTAAATAACCTTTATTTAAGTTTAAGTAGAGCCAAAATTTTTATTGAATTTAATGAGCTTTTATTAAGCCTAAAATTAAAATGAGAGTGATTTGTTTAAATAACTCATTTTCATTTTTTTTATCAAACCTTAAAATAATATATAAGAGTTACTAAATATATATGTATATTTATTAAATGAAAATTAGTTTTGTTATTTCAATTATATATTTACATGTGTTAACTTCCACTTATTCCAAAATAATTGATTGAGGTAATCTAGTTAAATGATACAATGCATTAAAAGAAAAGAAAAGAAAATAAAATTGCTATCTTACAAAAACTAAAGATGAGTACATGGTCACCACTAAACTAGAGTGATGGACAATTATTACTATAGTCATGCAAGTAAGGATGCAACTAAGGCAAGTTTGGGATGGGTTATATAAGACTCAAACCCAATCCATAACCCTATAGGATTATTTAAACTTGATCCACTATCTTATAGGATTTTTTATGTAATACCTAAACTTGCCCCTATAGAATCATATGACTAACCTCCCCCTTCATCCTAATTTTGTCTTTACTCTTTTCTTTTTCTATTTTTCATTCTTTTTGCTTTATCGTTTTTTCTATAAAATAAAAGTAACGGTTGTTTTATTGTGTTTTTTTATGTGAAACGTACTCAAAAATCCAAACCTTAGCCTTTTTCTTAAATTAACTACTCAATAAAGTTTTATAAAATGGGCTTTTTATCCTTTATTTTATTTATTTTTACAAATATACCAATCAAATATTTTTAGGGGAAAGTGTTAAATTTTAATTTGACAACTAAATGATTATTTTATTATCCATTTAAATTTGTTGTAACTATTTTTATGATCAATTTTGCTATTTTCACTAATACCACTTAATTTTTTATCTTACATGGAAAAACAAGTTAATAAATTTGTCATGAAGTTTGTCTTAACCAAGCCTCGCAACAAATTTCCATGCAAGTATCAAGTGAAAGTTCAAGTGCTTCTCCTCCTAGAACCTTTGTGAAAGTGTCAGCAAGTTATGTATTTATAAGAGGGACTCAATGAGTGGTCTTGCATTTTGATTTGCTAATCTAGGTTTTCTATATGTCCAAGAGGATACCCTAGTTGTGATAACCCTCCGCAAATGCTCATACTAGCCATAATTACCATCCATGAAGCATCCTAATAACAACACCTAGGAATTAAACCTAATAATTTTTAACAAAAGCAAGGCTTTTTGGATGTCATCTTATCATCACATCAGTTGTCTTTCTTAACTGAAATTACTTAACAACAAAAAGATATAGTATGTCCAAAAAGACTAAAAGCAACTAGCTTACTAGAGTGATGCGCTTGGCCAGGTTTTAAACCTGTCTTAGGGTACTTGTACGATGAGTCACACTATTGGGAAGTGAGTAAAATCACAACTTAGTGAGATAGGAGTGCAATATCCTCATTACCACTTAACAAGCAAGCAAACAAGATATCAAACACATGCTATGCATGTACAACAATATACAATGCAAACATCGCATGCGGTCTTTCGATAATCGGTGTAAGGTCTAGGATTTAACCCTTCATTGACCTAGGGTTTGAGGAATACTTAGTTTCGTTAGCATCTAAGCTATCCAACTTAAATTCACTTATCACAAGTCCCATGGTGACCTTAAGGTGCTCAAGCTTAGGGTAGCTTATGATTATACCCAAGACAATGGTTTGACATGGTTCCGTAGTTCACGACTTTCCCGTATCATTTAGTTCATTCTATGAAACCAGAACTTAACTTAACTTAATTTTTCCTCATGAAGGCCTTAGGGTGCTCAATCTGGAGATAGCTTAACTTAAATGAAGTTGATATATCCATAACTTCAATTTTCCTGTCATTCCATCATTGAACGGTGGCGACATATAAAATGCAATGTCATGCAATGCACGTCTTTATTTTAATTATAACCCAATAATCATTAATAAATTCAGGGTAATCAACCATTATATATTCCACTCTAGACAAGTAAGATATTAGTAAAAGCAACAATTCACAGAAAAAACCAATTCAAGCAATTCATGCACCAATATCAATGTTTTATCACGTTTCAGCTCCTTTGCATATATTTCTCGAACTTAAACCCATATTCTTAGTTTTAAAGCTTAATTCCAAGTCTTAAAGTGCTTAATTAAGTCAATTAAATGAATTAAGTGGATTATCGAAGGGGCCGTAAGAATTCCTTAAGAATGGGAAATTTATAACATACACCAACAAGCTACACAACTTATGTAGATGGCTATTTAATAGTATAAGTGGCTTACACAACTTACATGGCTTGGAGATACTAAACATATTCCAAAGGCTCCACATGGCCATTTATGCATGGTCTTGCTCAGGGTGGGGTAGACTAAGTTTGGCATCCATTTTCTTTTGTCTCATTCGTTTTTACACATACACAACCATCATACACAAGTCATGTATAAGGGTTGTATAGGACTTTATTTGCATAAAAAATACATGTTGATAAAGAAATACACATACACAACGAAAGTACACGGTTTGTGTACGTGGATCACATAGAATCTTTTATTTTTACCCATGCACAATCAAAGTACATGGGTCATGCACGAGAAGCATATAGAATCTTCCATTTTTACACATACACAACCAAAGTACATGGGTCATGTACGAGGGTAGTGTAGAATTTTCTGTTTCCACACATACATAACCAAAGTACATGAGTTGTGTAGAAGGGCAGTGTAGAATATTCCGCTCCTATACATACACGACCAAAGTACATGGGTCGTGTACAAGGGTCATGTAAGATGACTTTCACTTCAAACTCACTATGGATGCTCCAAGTTGTACTTCCAAGTCTTATAACACCTTTATACATCTTTTTAACTTAAAAATTACCACCAATACAATATAAAATAGTAATACAACAGTAGTATAACACAATCAAGTAGTAAATGATCAAAAATCCTACTTACCATGGCGGCATCGTTACTTATCAAAGTAGTCCATAGGTTGGCCCGAGAAGTCAAAGTTCTCACCGATACAATATAAGAAAATACTCTTCTAAGCTTAAGGAATACAATGTAGGAAGTAATAACTAAGGATTTATGTATAAATCTTAAGAATGTTGAATCAACTTCTTCATTGAAAACTTGATGCTTCAATTCACTCTAAATTTGGAGGCTAGAGAAACCTTATCAAGTGTGCTCTTGTTTTGAAGAACACAGAATCAAGATCACAATGTCTCTTGTGAATTTAGAAATAGAGGTGTACTTGTGAGTTATGAATTTTTGAAGTTTTGGAGTTTTGTCGATTTCATTGATCGAATTTTGTAAACTTCTAGAGAAGAAAGAAACTGAAAGGAGAAAAAGAAAGGAAAGGAAAAAGGAAAACGAGCAGCCAACTCGATAGATTATGATATATATATATATATATATATTCACTGTGGCAGTGACAAAACTTATTGGAAATTTTTCTCAATATGAGTCCAATTCCTATGTGATACTATATCTTATCACAATTATATGTCCTATGGTGTTTAGAGGCAAAAACTTGTATGCCTACTAATTTAGATGTGTTTATCACAACCGTATACATTGAATTTCAAATTGGAGTTCCTAAAATTTAAATTTTATCATATGTTAGGGTTTAATATAAATTTAGGGTTTTTGATTCTGAATTTAGGGTTTAGGGATCCAGTTATTAAGGTTTTGAGTATTGTTGAGGTTCGATCACTACACGAGTTGTCAATTAATTACTAAATTTTATATTCTAAGTAGAGTAAAATTACAGGGCTTCACATTTTCTACTAAGTTAAAACTTAAAGTTCCTTTCCTTTTCTTTTCAAATTTGAATTTTTTTTATTTACTAATTTTAGTGGTTGGGTTTCTCTTCAGGTCAAAACTATGACCCATAACTTGACTGTTCTATAGGATCAAACCTCGATAAGATTTTTAATAGGTCGGATGGACCAGGTACCGTATATTGATTTGCTTGATTGCATCCATACACGAGTTTTTCAATGGCTAGCTAAGGAAGTAATCCATTATACTTTAATAAATTGATAATAGAAAGCAACTTGATCTTTTAATTTAATGCTAATATGCTGAAAACAAAGTTTAGATGTGTTCAAAGAAACTTTGGTAAGTTTAAGAGAAATTTTTAAAACAAAGGCATTATTTTTTCTTTGGCCATTAAAAAAAATATAATGACCTTAATGAGTCATTTTAAACATATGAGGACTATTTGTCTATATATCAAAATTTAAAAGAGTGATTTATAATATTTAAAAGCTTAAAGAATGTATCTGCATTCGTAAAAGTTTCAAGAAGTTGTACATATTTTCCTAATTTTATAATATACTTGATGGAGGTTCTCCTCTGTCGAATTTGGAAACCATTGATGATACAAATATGAAGGGAAAAATTTAACAACTCAAATAGAGAATTACGTAAATATTGAGGGATGATTGTTAACTTAAGAAAAAGGGTTATATTTCAACAAAATCCCTTGAAAACAACTAAAAGGGTACACAAATTGTACCCCTTTAAAAATACTGATGGCGGATAACTATTTCTCCAACCATGTCAATTAGTCGTTTACTCAATCAACCTTGTAATTATATTTATAGGGTGATTCATAATTTAATTTTGAGATTTTCTGAAATAATTAGTATTCCATTCATCATAATTGGTCAAATATAGCGATAGATCTACCCTCTCTATGATTTTGGTTTATATAAGTTCAGGTCGGTAGTCATTATATTTTATTGCTAAAGGTTTATTATAAAAATGGTTGTTCTAATACATATCTGAATATCGGAACTTGTCCCCCAAATAACAAATTAACTTTGCGTTATAGTTTTAGTTTTCAAATATAGGGTTTTTCATTTTTCATTTTTGTTTTATCAGTCATTCCTCTATATGGGATTTTTTGTCATTGGATTTTATACTTTACTTCGCAGTTGCACAAGTAATTTTCTAGGTTTGATTATTTAAAGATATGTCAATATTTGGATACATCGAGATCTTAGTATAGGTAGGGTTGGATCCTTGAACCGGGTCGACTTGACACTGATAGGTTAAACTCATTAGCCCAATCCAACTATACGGTCATGACCCATTTAAAGACCCGACAGGTTGCCATCCTGCATCGCATTCCACTTCCTTGGTCATAGCATCCCAAACAACCTCGTTTACAAGATTAGCTTCTGCTCAACAACATAGTCTCAGAAACACTAGGCATGCCAGGGATTTGTTTTCTATGCTTTTGATATATTTGGATTTTTCATTTTCGTTTTTTGTGGACTTTGATCTTTCATTGTAGATAATGTGGATTGTGATGACTCGTTTATGTTTGTGGTTTGTCCGGATGGATTATTTTATGATTTCCATGTTATTAGAGGTTAACTTTTCATATTTTATAAATCTAGACGTGAACGATATATTAAATATCAAAATGTACAACACTACAAACCTAAAATTGAAATGAAAATTTGGTTTTATGTTTTGAAAGTAAGATCGATTATTACTGGAGATTATTGTGGAAATTATAAGTTTTGCGCACTTTAATGTAAAACAATAAATATAAATATTTAAATTTATGATATTTAAAGTATGTGTTAACTTTATAAAGTACTATTATTAATATATAATTTAATAGCATATACCAATTTTATATTAATAGTATTTGCACTATATTATTTTCATCATAATAATCAATTACATTAATATTATTTACAATTATATATAGTTTATTTATATCATTAACAATTTTAAAGAAATTAAAATTTAATATTATGTAAATTATGTGAAATGAGTTGGTGGAAGTGGGTTTTAATGTAAAATTTGCTTCAAATTTTTATAAAGGCGAAATTCACCTGCCTCCAATAAGTGGCGAATTTCGCCTCTGTTGGCCTAAGTTGGGCTACTAAGCTGAAATTATGCCATTTTGAGGCAATTATATTCACATCTTTTGCCTGTACTATTGTCAACGATGATACTAATGTTTGTTTTTATATAAAATGAAAATTGAAAAATAAATTGAATAAAAAAGTATTATAATTATAAGTAATAGAGAAAATTTGTTTCTTTTATTTCTTTTCATGTAATTTCGTTAACACCAACCCTTCCCCACTGTAAAGATGTCAATTACAATAACACACAGTCGAATAGCATCGTTACTTCATAGATTAATTTATTTCATTAAGAAAAGCGCTTTTTTTTTTTCGTGATGAATTTTTTTTATAATTTGTTAAATTTTCCTATATATGAGTGAATTTATACTAGAAAATTGAGAAAAAAAAGACCCGACACAGAAAAATATTGAATAGATAATACATATTAATTAAGTGTATATATGTGGTGTGTAATTATAAATCATATTTTAACATATAAAAAAGATAATTGATAGTTTCTAAGATAATCACTGTATGTATTAAAAAATGCTTGATATTCACTCACCTCGTACCACTCCTTTCTCTACATTTATATTGTGTTTGGTATAAGGGAATTTAGAGAAAATGGTTGGAATAGCGAGAGAACGAGGGGATTAAATTTCATCTCCTCCATTTTTTAAATTGCTTATTATGTTTTATGGTTATATAAATAATTTTTCTACAGCGCTATAATCTGAAAGGCATTATAACCCATCACAAGTCCTCACTGGAGAAGAACATACTAAGATTATGATTCCACTAAACCACAATAACATAAACATCTTCTATATCTCACATAGAGGGTACTTAAAATATTTGTATAAAAAAAAAACTTCATAGCAACTAGGTTGGCATAAATCCAACAAATACAATTTACCTTAAAACAAAACTTCAAACATCATATATTAAACAAAGATCAAACAATAGTTATCATAATTTCTTCAACTTTTACTATCCTCAACACTTGATTCTAATAGTCAACAAGAAAGTTGGGTCACTAATCTTCCCATAATCCATATAAACATCATATTCAAATATATCGACAAGGATCATCACCTATTTTTGAAAAATAAAAGAGTGAACATAAAGGCTCTGTACGCCAAACCATATTCACATGCGCCTGAGCAAACAACATACAAATTCACATGAATCATCATATGCAACAAACACCGGTTATTATCTTTATTTAGCCAGTCAGGTAGCACAATTTAGAACTATTTGCTATACTATTCTTAAACTAGAAGTAACTCATGACTCTATAAAAACAATCAGTATAGAAAATAATAATATATACATATTGGTATTGGGTACCCCCATACACTCTGTGTACCGTACTCGTACCACTGTTAAACTATCGGAATCATCTCTATGCACAACTCCACTTGGGATAACATTACACACAGATCATCAGGGCACTATCTTAGTAACAACAGTCTTCCCGATCTACTAGACCAAGCCAAAAACAAGCAGTAAACTCAATTAAAACCGAATAATATTATGTCAATTTACAATTGCTAAGCTAACTACAAACAACAGATAATGTAACGATAAAATAACTTTTTGGAACAAAAACTTAACTTCACCAAAAACAACTTAATTATCAAATACTCATTCAAATATGTTTTCACAAAATAATCATACTCATACTATAATCTAAAGCCTAAACTCAAAAGAATTACAACCCTAAGTTCATACATACGTTTCTCATTTTGATTGTAAAACCACAAAATCTCGAATAAAATAAGGTTTTCTCCAAATTTTCTTAAGAACTTGATTCCTTCAACCAAATGATTTCTTTGGGAAAAATAACACTTTTAGATTACTAAAAAGATTAAAAAGGATCAACTTATCTATTTCTTGATTCTTCTTCCTCCTTGATTGCAAATCACGAAATCTCTAACAAGAAACTTAGGGTTTTTCTCCGAAACTCCTCTAAATTAACTCCCTTTGAAACCAAAAGAAGACTTTATGAAGAGATCATTCCTTTAGATTGCTAAAAAGTTGAAAATAACTAACTTACCTAGATTTTGATTTTTGATCTCCTTGATCAAAAGATCATGATTAGAGAGGTTTTTAGGGTTTTCTATTGCTCATGAATGATTTTGGAGAAGAAGAAATATGGCTAGGTTTATATAGAAAACATGGAAACCTTATAAATTACATGTAAGAAGGCTGGCACAAAGGCTAGTGGCTTATGATTTACACTGGCGGCTTAACACTCAACAGATGAATCTGTGGTCATGATGGCCATCACCAATGCTGGCAGCATACAAGTCCACGACCGATGGTTTAAATGTCTAGTTCAATAGCCTAGGGGGTGGCTTTGAGATATCTTGTCATGTGCTTCTTAAATAACTTCCACCCGATTAAATGCATATGTCATATGTCAACAAATTATTATTCATAATAGGATGGACCATAAAATCCTCTTATTAATCTACAAAGGACATCTTTTCCCTTTATTATAAATTATTTATCTTCATATTGCATGTCGATTCTATCTTATTTCGTCTTTTATAATAATTAAGATTTCATTCATTTTCTTCACATTCATTATCCACATAAAAAAAAATTCAAATTCTCCAATAAGTTTTTTAATTCATTCTCTTTTCTTCTATAATATTTTCTTCCTCATTATTTTACTAGTCAAATTTTATTCAAATATAAAATATTGTGAAAATTGAAAAAACTCTCTATAAATTTTAAAGGCAGTATGAATTGACCTTCCATACTTCAAAAACATGTTTTTTGAACTCTTTGAATCAATAAACAATTAGCATGTTAAAGACATTTTGCACTCTTCCATCCTTTTCTTATATAATATGTACAAATGCTGTACAAAAAGTGTAAAGACCTAACATGCTCAATTCTCAACTAAGCCACCATGTCCCCAACTACGTATAACTCTTACGAATTTACGTAAGGTTGTCTTAAAAGAAGGTGTTTATGTTGAACATTGCTGAACCAATTTTAGAATTTATGAAATCGTTTAGTTAGATTTCTAAATAACTGGATTCGGCAGCGGAAAATCAAATTTTATAAACAACTTATAAACTTCTATCCTACAGAGAAACCAGTTTTCTAAGAAACTAACTTTATAAAACACTTTATGATTACTCTTAGGGGTAGATAATATATACATCAATTGGGCATTACAAGCCCTTAAAAGAAAATACAATTTATAATAATCAGTCCTCTTACAAAACAAACAAACAAAAGAAGAAACAAAATACAAGTAATATCTCGATCATATCACACTTCACTCATTCTCCTATATTCAGAATCGCAAAACCGGGAAACATCATCACATCAATCATCATACTATCATCCTCATCAACATCAACATTAAAATACTATAATAGAACAACAACATCAACAACCTCCACATCATCATCAAGTCATCATCTATTCATCATCAAAACAAATAACTGTAAAAAGAATAACAACAAATTATGAGCGGAGCCCAGTACAGAAACACATTACACACGGAGTGGCACGACATAACTATGCATGCACAATCCACAGTTATTATCTTTTCATTGAAATAACAAATAACAATGGAGCACTCACATTCGGAACAGCTAATGGGAATTGGGGATCTTGAGTACGCTCGACGCTCAGGGGGTTGATATAAGCAACCCAAATACTTATATCTCTAGATAAAGTTACACTGAAAAAGATACAGTAATCTCATCAAGGGCTTATAGCCATTACCCACTCTACTTAGACCAGTCCATAACATAAATCTAGTTCACATGCTCATAAACGTTGAACTAAACTATGATACTTCATTCCAAGTTTAAGTAAATGTTACATGTATATATCTTTGATTACCGCCGAGCCATGTCATTGCATCATGACAAGTGGCCTAAGCACCTATTATAATATTGTCATTGCATCATGACAACCCGCCGAGCCAAATCATTGCATCATGACAAGTGGCCTAAGCGTTTATTCTACATTGTTATTGCATCATGACAATTTGTCGCTCCTCGGACTGGATTCAACGACGAATAACACAATCAACACTCATCAATTACAAAGCCGAGTTTAAGTATTAATCAGTTTAAAATGCCTATCCTAACATTCAACACGCAAGTTACTACGTACCTTATATACGAAATCCAAACAGAGTCTCAGAAGGAACTCCAGAAGATAATCTAGAAGATAAATCAGATATCCACTTCTGTTAAGGAAAGAGTTCGTATAAGAAACTAAACTAAACTAAACTAAACTAATCACCCACTTCATCAAAATCATATAAGAACTTAACCTATTTATCCATTCATCTCAACCTCATTTTATCAAATCCTATTTGCTCAAACGCTAATGTGAAACCCCACTATGGCTGCGAATATCGCCCCGCCAAAATATGGACAGTTCTTCTTTATCTGTCAAAGTAATTCTTTTCACTTTAATTATAGTTTCTTATCACAAAACATAGCATATATAAAGCATTCATACATAAAAGCATTCATATTCAAAGCAAATAAACATTTGAAACAACATATTCCCATATTAATCAAAGATCATCCTAATTCATTTATCTAAGCTAATTATTAGCTATTAACCCATTTCAGCTTAACCTTAGCCAAATTATTTAGAGCTAGTCGTTTAATCTAAAACTAGTTCAAGTTGATTAACTTAAGTAATCTAATTCCTTTTAGCTAATTCAAGCTCATTTAGTCAAATTAAACTTAGATTCATTACTAATTCATTATACATGTAGGATCTATGTCAACTTGAACTCACCTTAACTTAAACTTAGCTAAATTAATTAACCTTAATCATTTAGTTCAAAAACTAAGTCAAAGATGGTTAAACTAACTCAATCTAAGTCATTTTAACTCATTCAAGTCTATGTAATCAAGTTGAACTTAAGTTTATTAACTAAGTTCATTTAAGTTCAATAACGAATCATAAGAACAAATAATAAACAAATCTTAAACTTAGCATGAAGGAAATTCAAATAAAATTCATAAAAATACATAACTCATCATTTATATACTTACCAAGATCATTTAGTTTCACTAAGTCATCACAACATCATAAATCAAGAAATGGAGATCATATATATAACATAACTACTTTTAGTTTAATACTCATGGAAATTCAATTATTTGTTGAATCAACAAATATTCTTTAATCATGCTTCATTACATCCTTCAATCATCATTACACATCAAATATCATTAATCTATTTCATTTTAGATCAAAATGATTCATTTGCACTTTACAATAAACATTTAGAAATCAAAACAAGTTTTTATTTTGTTTAGGAAAACATAACAGCCGGAAAGAATTAAAATTTAAGTATTGATACATTTTGAATTTGTAAAAAATCAAAACATGAAAGTTGTATATCTCCTTCTTATCTTTCTAATGCAACTTGAATTACCCCAATCGGAGATTGGATGAAAGAGTTATGGTTAAAATACGAAGAGGCTACAAAATTGGAAAAATTTACAAAACCAACACCGGTGTTTAACACCGGCGGTGTAAAGTTCAAATTTGCCAGCGTTAAAGGTCAAGCAATCTGTTCACTGTGTGACTCCTCAACACCGCCAAATTTTGGACGTACGCCGGCAGCGTAGAATTCAACACCGACAGCGTTGAATGCTAGCGTACATGCAATACGCTGCTGTTAAATTTTTCCCTATTTTCATTTTGCGAAAAACATTTGTTCAAAATGTTTCAAACTTCTCCAAATTCATTTCAAACTTCTTAAAACTTGTTATTTGATCTCAATAAAATCTAATAAACATAAACTCCCACTTCAATCCATCAAACATCACTATAATAATCATAAACAACTTCAAACCCTAATTTCACTATTCATCTTCTTCCTCAATAAACCAACTCCATCAACCATAAACTTTATAAATACAAACTTAAACAACACTTCTCAACTCATGTATAACATTAATACAACATTTAAGTTCTAATTCATAAAGAAAATAACAATTTACAAAGTATACTTAGCTTTAGAGAAGAAAATGAGTTGAAGCTCATCCTCTAGCTCGGTTTTCTCTATCTAATTCATCTCCTAATCTTGATTCATCCTCTAGTTGGCTTTGATCTTGAGATTCAAGTCTTGAATTTAGAGAGGGAAAGAAGAAGAAGAAGAAGAAGAAGAAGAAGAAAAAGAAAGAAAAGAAAGAAAAGAGAAAAATGAAAAATGAAAAAGAAAGAAAGAAGAGGCAGCAAAACGAAAATAATAAAAAAAAAAAAAAAAAACAAAGCTAAATTTATATAAAATAGAAATAGGGCATAGGTTTAGAACTATCAGATCAATATCTATAGTTCCAGAAGTATTTAAAAGTTTGTTTCGGAACCAATATGTTAGGAATTAAGAACTTGCAATAAGAACTTAATTTGATAATTTATTTTAGATAAAAGACATTTAATTTGAGTTCGGGTTTAAGAACTGATATTTTAAGATAAGCAAATGAACTCAAGTTTTACCGAGATTTAGGAATTAGTGTTTAGTAGAGGTGGGCAAGTGGGTTAAATCGGCCAACCTGGCCTGGCCCACTTTGGCCCGTGGGTTAAATGGACCAAAAAATTTTGGCCCACTTTAAAAACGGGCCAAAATTGTCTAACCCTAACCCAACTCACTTTAGCCCGTGAGTTAAACGGGCCAACCCACTTTTTGGCCCTTTTAACCCACTTACATATTTTGTGAGTTAAATGGGCCAAGTTGACCCATTTAACTTTTTTATACTAATTAAATAAGATATATATAATAAAAAAGAGAGTTTTATAAGGTTATATATATTAATGATTAATTTTATTATTATTTTAATTAATTTTTATATAAAATAAGTTTTCTAAAATAACTTATTAGATAATATATTTCGTTTAAAACAATAATAATATATTTTATAAAATTTTATGGTGTATGTGCATCAATTTGTCATTCTTTGTTATAATTAACACATAAATTTAATTTCAAGTATTGAAAATCTCAAGAATAACCTTCATTAATACATATTTACCCTATAATTATTTATTTTATTTTTATAAAAGTGGGTTGGTGGGTCAACCCACTTAACCCGGGCTAGCCCACTTTGGCCCGCGGGTTAAGTGGGTTGGGTAAAATTAATCCACTTTTAAACGGACCAAAAAAAGCTGGTCCTAACCCGTTTTTAAAGTGGGTTAAACGGGCTGACCCGCGGGCCATAGCCCATTTGTCCAGCTCTAGTGTTTAGGCTAAGAATAAAGGATTTAGGAATTCTCTAAACACTTTGATGACATGTTTAGGGAATTTGAAACTCAAATCTCAAACCAACTTAATTATTAGCTAATTAAATTATATCAACTTGTCTATTTAAATCTTATAATTTATTTTAGTCATTTAAATCTGTCCAAAACCAATTTCTATTTTAGATGAAGAGTTGGGGTATTTCAAAAAGTACATACAAAAATAGTATAAATATTGTACTTTTTATATAGAAAAGTATAAAATATTTTTAACTTGTTAATTGTTTATAGAAAAGTACAAATAAATTTTAACTTGCTAATATGTTGTACAAAAAGTATCCACTTTTCCATCCTTGCTAAATGGAGAATCAATCCGCACTATCCTCTAAGTTTATGAGGTGTTTTTGTAATTTATCTTAAAATAATTATGCAAAGCATAAAAAACGAGGAAAGGATTTAAAGAGGTAGATCAAGTTTGAAAAACCATTAAAAAATCGGAGGGAGCGAATTTATAAAGAAAATCTTTTTTGATAAAAATATTCTCAGAAGTAGAACTGCGAGGAAATTTTATGAGGCATATTAGACATTCCTTCTAAAAAAAGACGAGTTCAAATATTTATCGGGGGAAAAAATCTTAAAGGTAAGAAAGAAAATTTTCAATTAACATTCCTTATGATCATTCAATGCCATCATTTTCTGTCTAAGCAAAAATTTTTCTTTTTATCTTCTACCATCCATAATTTTTTTTTGCTAATTTTCTTTTACTTTATTTTTTTTTTTTCCAGTATCCCAATTCCCAAACATAGTTTGAATAGATAACATTTACACAGAAAGCAATATTTTTCATTTAGGTTATGTCAATAAATGTTTTTATTTGTTTATTTTTTCAATACAACGGAATAGGAGAATTTAACCCGGGTTTACTTTATTTGAGAAATCATAAATAATACCACTAAATTAGGAGGTAATGATATGTGTCATATTACTTATGTATTTTATGAAAACAGTCGATACTTATTAATGGCTAAATAATGCCTTCTTTATACCTTGTAATCACAGGAGTACCTATTATCACTCTACTATGATTTTACTGAAATACAAGAGTACACGATGAATTAATAATCATATAATTTTTTGGAATCCTTTCCGTATTTAGTCTTTACGATGCCATGGTGATGTTGTGGTTGTTTTTATTTTGCCTTAGCTTTGTTTGTTTGTTTGTTTGCTCTTATCTATTTATTTACTTTTTCTATTTTTCTTTTGGAAGAGATCCTTATTTCTTATTTATTAATTATTATCTATGATGACTTAAAATAACAAAAACAATCAAATCCCATGAATCTAACTAAAAGAGTAATATTCATACATATCTCTTGACCATAAGGTACTGGCAACTCTGACTGAAACACATATTCCGTTTCAAATTATACGTTACATTATGTTTTTTCTCCCTCGCTACAGCCTGACACAGCTTCAGTTCCAGGATAAGCTACGGAATATCTGAAAAGCCTAAAGCTTCAATTAGAGGTAATCTCTGTCACTGTCTCTCAAGAGAGTAAATAGTAATTTTGTCTTGACTTCATAAAACTCATCATCAATTTTGGTCAGTTACATGCATGTATAAGATGGTTTGGAACTATCTACTCTGACCCAAGTTTTAGTCCAAGTCCACCAAATTATTCATATTCTAGAAGAGTTGTTAGATATAATTCTAGAATACATTGAGTAGTGTTTTAAAATATGATAGTTTAAATAATATTCTAGATGCTTATTATAATCTTCTAGATAAGATAGATATTTTCATATAATATTTTATATGATAGTGATGGTTTGCCTTCAAGCGTAGTTTTAAATTTATAAAGTCCCGTTTTAATTCACTATAAAGGCAATAGGCAGTGTACCTATCGATTGCAGAATAGAATTAATACGGGTGTCGTCCTCTAGGATCTGGATATCAAGTACTAGTATTACCGTTTCTTACTATGTAACCGACAATTTTGATGATTACTATTTTATCTAATTTACTTTGAACAATATTAACACAGCTCCAATAATTAAACAAGATTCAATTAAGGTCTAATAATCCAGGTTTTGTCTTACTTTCAATTTATCATGTGAATCATTGACAATCCATATTAGATAATTAGATTAGTTCTTAAGCTATAGAGTTCTTGAGCAAATTATTAATTCTTTCGAATCTAACAATTTATCTAAACCTAGATTAATCGATTAGGATGTCTCCTCAATCAATAGCAACCTAAATTTGCATTAATAACATGAACTCTTAAGAATAGAAGATTCTTGCTATTCTATGTCTAGAATTACAAACAAATCTCTTCAATTGCATATATCAATTCATAAAAGTAATCTTTCAATTAACTTAAATGAAATTCATGCATAAATCTGTATTTCCGGACATACAAACTTAAGAACGGTTAACAAACATGCAATTGAAAAAAGAACTTCAATAATTCATTAAGAACAAAGTCTCAACACATGATAATATGAAATTCGACAAAACCCAGATCTGAAAAACTACTCCTTCATAGTAATTAATAGTAATACATGAATTCAAATAGAAATTCGAACTCATGATACTACCCGAAAGATTATAGCTCAAAGTGTCGGATCTTCAATCCTTGATGATCTTGATTTGTTATTGGAATCTCCAGAACTTCCTTCTCCTTTGAAAACTCTCGTTATCAAAATTGTCTTCTCTCTTCTTTCCTTATCTCCTTTTTATAACCATCTTCAATTGAATGGAATTAATTGCTCTTGATGAGGAGAGATGAAAGGTTTTGGAGGTTATGAGTCTTTTGGCCTTCAAGTAACGCTCCTTCCATAACCGAAATAAACGTTTTTGTCTTAAAATGGAGGTTACTGTAGTTAAAAAGTCGTTTTCTCATTGAATGACTTTTTATTAAATCGACAGGGCGAGCAGAGTGACAGTCATGTCTCACAAATGTCCTTTGCAAAGTTCAATTTCCAGGTTGACATGGTGAGACAGGTCATGTCTTGCAAATGTCTTTCAAAAGCTTGATTTTCATTCTTTAATTTTGCTTCCTCCTTGCAATGGTTGAAAAACATAGCTTGATCTTGTCATTTTGAGTTCTTCTTAATCCAAAATTTGCATTTTTGACCCGTCTTTGCTTTCCTTGAAAAATATTTCCTTTAAAGACCTGAAAGCATACATTAATGTTTTGAAGTGCCAAATTCTTAATAAAAATGATCAATAAAGGTTCATTTTGGCATTCACAAAATATGAATAAATTTGGTTTATCAAATTCCCCCACACTTGAGTTTTTGCTTGTCCTCAAGCAAACAATTAAAATCCATCATCAAATATACTCAAAAATTTTCATAAGTTAAAACATAGCATTCATTTTTATTATAGTAACTTGCTTTTATACCTACTGCTCAAATCTATTATTTAAATGTAATTGGCATACTTTAATCAAAATTCTAAGGCTAATCCAGGTAAGTTAAACTTTACCCTCACCAATTAAAAATAGCTTCCAAAGTCACAAAATAAACACAAAGTCAAACAATAGCAAAAGAGACCTAGTTATACTTCACCACTTTTTAACAAATATATAAACCTTCAACTATTTTTCTAAGCACAATAATCTAAAGTGAAAGTAATTGTATCTGTTCTTCCCCTGGATTTTCTCCCTTTAATTAAAAATCTCTTTAAAATTTTTAGCTTTCAGAGGGACGGGTTTTTGCCCGCTTCTTTTCCTTTTCCTCTGGACAGGGTGTAGCCTGCATCTTTTCAGCTCTCTTTTTCAAGTTCATCTAATGAACTTTTGCCTTTTCGCCCTTCTCGTTATAGTGAGTTCATCGAGTCGGCACATCCCGGGCTCATCACCCAAGTGACCGGGTTTTAAAGGGACCCCATCGAACTCTCTACTCACTCTAACCTTCAAGTTAGATACTCATAACTCAAATGCTTGAGTCATTGGAGTATAGGCCTTTTGATTTTTTCATCAATTGTATATAAGAGGCATGCTATTTATTTAGCACAACAATTGATTATTTCAAAGAGATTTATTCTAAAAAGGATCACCAAGTGATGAACTTCATATACTCTTTCACCAAAGATTAGGGGGCTCTCAAAATATTTGAAAAGAAAATATACAAATCAACAAGCTTAGAACTACAACCATTTAACTTTCAACTAAGGACTTCGATCCACTTTTAGACTCTAGATTCCATCCTAATTAGCAAGTAAGTTTACCACACCTAGATTTCATCCTACAATTTCAACTAAGTATACTAATCACAAAATAGATGAGTAAGGTATTATAAGTTTTTTTTTTTTTTTTATTATGAATGCTATTTCTAAACATTTTTCTGAGTATATTTTCAAGTATAATAGCAAAGTGAAAGTGGGGTTTTTCACATTTACAACAAGCACAGGAAACCAAATTTTATCAATATATCCCTAGAATCCCTAAATTCCCCCACACTTAAATTGGACATTGTCCCCAATGTCAAAACATATATAATATAGTGAGGAATGTAAAAGAAGGATGAGACTTCCCTGTTTAAGGATAAATTTGCAGCTTGCAAGAGTTCAACAAAAAGGAGTAGTAGTGACAACAAGTCAGGTCAGAGTTCATCTGGGCTGCAAAACAAAAGCATAGACAAAAGATAAAAAAAAAAAAAAAAAAAAACAAACAAATGTCAGCACTCATGATTCTACTTGTAAGCCCTATAGAGTCTAACCCAAGATTGGGTTCTCATAGATACAGTTATCCAATATATTATCAGCAATCATCAGAACAGTAAGATATCAAGGAATCAATCTCCTTGATAATCAGGATCATCTTCATCCTCATCCACTATCTTTTTCTGTTTCTTCTTCTTTGGTGGTGTAGGTGTTATGGTGGGTTCTTCTTCTTCCTCTTTCTTCATTTATCCTAATTCTATGAAATCACAACAATCCGACCAACTCATCTTGAGTAAACTAAGGTATCTTGCAATAAACCAAACCCCATTCAACATGGATTACAAAAATCATAAATAACCCAACAACCATTTGACCCATAGGAATCACGCATATCATCAACCCAACACCCATTCACCATTCATACATTCATTCATTTATCAAACCAAACAACCCATTCCTAGATCTAAAGATTCATGCATGCATCATCTAAACCAACAATCTTACAAACAAACCATGGATCACGCATATATCTACTAACCTTAGGACAACCCAACAACCCATCAACAATGGATCACGCATGACAACCATTAATGCTCAAAAACCCATCAATCACGCATGACTAAGATTTCATATGCAAATGTTCTTCATCAAGAACGAATTAATTTAGGGTGACATGCAATCAAAAAGCCTAAAATCCCAAATCAATACCTTTAATGGAGTCATGAATATGTAGATACTCAAAGATGAGAGATGATGAAAAACTTACTTGGATTTCCCTTGATTTTTGCTTGAACTTTTTGCGTGAAATAAGAAGATAGAATGAGAGGATTTTATCTTTGCAAAGCAAGTCTCTTTGTATTCCAAACGCACAAATGAAATAAATGAAGGAAATAAATGAAAGCATGCGTCTTTTAATGGAATGGGCAGTAAGTTACACGGCCAAACGACAGCCTGTCGTGCGAATGTCGTCCTGGAAATTTCCACAGCTTGTTACACGGCAAACGACAGGCCATGTCGTGCGAATGCTGGAAAATTTCCACAGCTTGTTACACGGCCAAACGACAGGCCATGTCGTGCGAATGTCGTCCTGGAAAATTTCCACAGCTTGTTACACGGCCAAACGACAGGCCATGTCGTGCGAATGTCGTCCTGGAAAATTATCCACAGCTTGTTACACGGCCAAACGACAGGCCATGTCGTGCGAATGTCGTCCTGGAAAATTTTCCACAGCTTGTTACACGGCCAAACGACAGGCCATGTCGTGCGAATGTCGTCCTGGAAAATTTTCCACAGCTTGTTACACGGCCAAACGACAGGCCATGTCGTGCGAATGTCGTCCTGGAAAATTTTTCACAGCTTGTTACATGGCCAAACGACAGGCCATGTCGTACGAATGTCGTTTTGACAGCAAATTTTCTAGTCTTTTTGTACCTTGTTTCCTCTCCAATATCCATCTTTTCCTTAAAATTATTGCTCAAGCATCCTAATCTGTTAGAAAAATAATAAAATCATGAGTTCAAAAACAAAAGAAAATAAATAAAAGAATTAGTCATGGGTTGCCTCCCAAGAAGCGCACTTTTTTAACGTCGTTGGCTCGACTTATTAACAAAAATCATACTCTCATCCACCAGGATCCCAAACAAATGTATCCCAGACACAAGTTTTTATCAAAATTAGCATAAATTTGCTTCTCATCCTGGTTTTTTTTTAAGCACAACAAGATTCAGCAAAATATTAAAAACAATTCATGGGAGACGGGTATTGGAAAATTGGTTCTATCACAAAATCAATGATATATCCAATAGGCTCATGATCTCCCAAACATCCAATGATCTCAACAGATGGAGAGAAATTAATATCTTCAATTGCTATCTCTTGTTCCATCTCTCTAAACATCTTTTTTGGGGTACTTGAGGAATGTCCTCCATATATGTGTTCTCAAGAATTAGAGTACTAGGGAAAGGATTGAGATACAACACTTAGTCTCCTCAAATCATCTTTTTCCTTAATAGACTCCACTTATCTTCATGATTGTTTAGATCTACCTTATGATCTTCAATTTCTTTTTTCTTCTCTACCAATTCATCCTTCAATTTTGATGACTCCTCAAGTTGTATATTTGATCATTTCCTCCTAATGCTTCGAAAGGACTTGTAATTATCTCCACATGTACTTCTCATGTCTCCCAAGAGTTTCTAAAGATTCAATCAACCTACTTACCCACTCTTGAGATGGTCCTAGAAGAGTGGCCAATTCTTCTAAACTTATGAGTTTGTAAATATAGGAGCAAAGATTCCATGAGTCGCTTCAAAAAGCGCTTGCATCATACTAACAAACAAATCCATGTTATCATTTCTTGAATCAATGATCCGTTCTAAAATAGATTTTTCTTGAGGATCCTTTTCAGTATAGCTCAAGGAGGAAGATGGTGTACTTAATGTAGCTTGAGCATGGTCATAATATGAATGTGAAGAAAAATGTGAGACAGGTCTCCACTTTGACATTCAAAAGTCCAATGTCGTCCACCACACTCCTTGCAAATCATATCGTTAAGAGTCATAAGGTCAGTATCTGGAAATTGTTGATATGAATCAATAGAGGATAATGCATTTGTATAACATGAGTTAGAAGGATGACAATATGGATTAGGGCATTTATAAGACTCATGATCACCTCCACAATACAAACACAAAAATCCAATGAAATTCATAGTTCACACAGTCATAAAATATCAAGAACACCTTCACTCAAAACGAATTACCCCAAAAATAAAAAATTGGTTACAGTAGTAGATACTAAAGCTTTTCCTAGTATTGGCTTACCAGATTCCCCGGCAACGGCGCCAAAAACTTGATGGTTTGCCTTCAAGCGTAGTTTTAAATTTTATAAAGTCGTTTTAATTCACTATAAAGGCAATAGGCAGTGTACCTATCGATTGCAGAATAGAATTAATACGGGTGTCGTTCCTCTAGGATCTGGATATCAAGTACTAGTATTACCGTTTCTCTACTATGTAACCGACAATTTTGATGATTACTATTTTATCTAATTTACTTTGAACAATATTAACACAGCTCCAATAATTAAACAAGATTCAATTAAGGTCTAATAATCCAGGTTTTGTCTTACTTTCAATTTATCATGTGAATCATTGACAATCCATATTAGATAATTAAGATTAGTTCTTAAGCTATAGAGTTCATTGAGCAAATTATTAATTCTTTCGAATCTAACAATTTATCTAAACCTAGATTAATCGATTAGGATGTCTCCTCAATCAATAGCAACCTAAATTTGCATTAATAACATGAACTCTTAAGAATAGAAGATTCTTGCTATTCTATGTCTAGAATTACAAACAAATCTCTTCAATTGCATATATCAATTCATAAAAGAAATCTTTCAATTAACTTAAATGAAATTCATGCATAAATCTGTATTTCCGGACATACAAACTTAAGAACGGGTTAACACATGCAATTGAACAAAAGAACTTCAATAATTCATTAAGAACAAAGTCTCAACACATGATAAATATGAAATTCGACAAAACCCAGATCTGAAAAACTACTCCTTCATAGTAATTAATAGTAATACATGAGATTCAACATAGAAATTCGAACTCATGATACTACCCGAAAAGATTATAGCTCAAAGTGTCGGATCTTCAATCCTTGATGATCTTGATTTGTTATTGGAATCTCCAGAACTTCCTTTCCTTTGAAAACTCTCGTTATCAAAATCTTTCTTCTTCTTTCTCTTCCACCATCTCCTTTTTATAACCATCTTCAATTGAATGGAATTAATTGCTCTTGATGAGGAGAGATGAAAGGTTTTGGAGGTTATGAGTCTTTTGGCCTTTCAAGTAACGCTCCTTCCATAACCGAAATAAACGTTTTTGTCTTAAAATGGAGGTTACTGTAGTTAAAAAGTCGTTTTCTCATTGAATGACTTTTTATTAAATCGACAGGGCGAGTGACAGGTCATGTCTCACAAATGTCCTTTGCAAAGTTCAATTTCCAGGTTGACATGGTTTGAGACAGGTCATGTCTTGCAAATGTCTTTCAAAAGCTTGATTTTCATTCTTTAATTTTGCTTCCTCCTTGCAATGGTTGAAAAACATAGCTTGATCTTGTCATTTTGAGTTCTTCTTAATCCAAAATTTGCATTTTTGACCCGTCTTTGCTTTCCTTGAAAAATATTTCCTTTAAAGACCTGAAAGCATACATTAATGTTTTGAAGTGCCAAATTCTTAATAAAAATGATCAATAAAGGTTCATTTTGGCATTGACAAAATATGAATAAATTTGGTTTATCAGATAGTTAAGATGTTGTAGAGACCACATTGTAACTGATAAATTAAATCAATCACAATCATTCATTGAAAAGGAGAAAGCCTATAAATAGATTATCCTCCCTCATGGATAACCAAGTCAAAAACTAAGAAATATAAGACTACTTCTACATATCTAAACACTTTCTACTCTATTTTATTAATTTTTTTATACAAATATTATTATCACACTCTTCTCTATAAACCTATAGTGGTATTAGAGCCACATCCCGTCATCTACTTGGTGTAATTCCATCAAATATTTTTTTAAACACATCACACTTAATTCAAACCTTCCATTCTATTCCAATCCATATAATGTCCATAGAAAGGATCAACAAACAAATTTCCATTCCTATTTTTTCAAGCCAAAATTATGATTATTGGGCCATTAAGATGAGAACTTATTTTCAATCTAAAAATTATGGGAAATAATTAAAACTGGGGTTATTATGCCAGATACTTCCACTTCCATGTTAACCCCTACTGAAAAAGATAAATTGGAGGACAACAAAGCCAAAGATTTAGAGGCTCTATATTATATCCAAATAGTAGTTGCAAATCATATATTTCCAAGAATTTGTGTTATTATTAAATTTGTAAAGGAAGCAGGGAGCATCTTGCAGCAAGAATATCAAGTGAGTATTAAAGTGTGTATTGTTAAACTTCATAAACTTAGAAGAGATTTAAAAAAAAAAAATGAAATGAAGGATTCTGAGACTATTAGTGAATATTACACAAGATTATGTGAACTAGTAAGCCAATTGAATGCTTATGGAGAAGAAGTTATAGAAAAAAAGATTGTAGAAAAAAATACTCGTAAGTATTACCAAAAAGTATGATCCAATAGTCATCACTATTTGAAGAAACAAAAGATCTTACCACTCTAATAGTCACAGAATTGGTTGGATTACTGGAAGTCTACAAAAAACAATGAAGTAGGCAAGAAGAAAGTTCTCTTGAAAATGCTTTTCAGTCTAAACTAAATATAAGAACCTAGAGATTCAACTTCAAGAAAAGGAAGGAGAATTCTAGAAATACACTTAAAGATGGATAAAATATAAAAGAAGGGAAGATATCTAACATGCCATAGCTGCAAGAGAACCAATCATCTTGAGAAAGATTGTCATTTTCATAGTAAGCCTTAATGCCGACATTGCACAAGATTTGGACATTTGGAGAAAGATTGTAGAGTAAAAGAAAAGCATCAAGCTAATTGCATTGAAGAAGGTCCAAGCAGTAACCAGCTCTTCTCCACTTGCAACTCAGTAGCAGAGACTGGAGATGCTAAATGGTACATTGATAGCGCTACTAGTAACGATATGACTTATCATAAGAGTGCATTTACAAAGCTAGATAATTCCTTCTAGATCAATGTTAAACTTAGTGATAGTCATATCTTAATGTTGAGAGAAAGTTTCCATTGCCATCAACATTAAAAAAGGTACATGAATCATTAATGATGTCATGTATATTCCTAACCTTCAAATGAATATATTTAGTGTTGGTCAAATGATGGAGAAAGGATACACACCTACACTTTGGACGAGATTCATGCACTATCTATGACAGTCAAGATGAGTCTCTCATTATTACTAAAGTAAAAACGAGAGAACACAGATGCTTTTCCTTTCCAACTACAATACATTAGTGACACTTCCGTGTAAACTCAAGAGGGTCAATCTTGGCTTTAGCACAAAAGATTAGGATACTTCAACTTTCAAGGCTTGAAAATATTGCATAAAAAAAGGAGGATGTTAGTTCTCTGCAAATTTAAATTACTGATGGTATTCGTGAAGCTTGTTCACAAGGTAAAAACAAAGGACGCCATTCCCTTCAAGAAGTTCTTGAAGAGCTAAAGAAGAATTGGAACTTATATACATAGATGTTTGCGACAATTGAGGACACCATCACTTCAACAAAACAGGTATTTCATCCTTTCATAAATGATTACACAAGAATGACTTGAGTACATTTCATGCAGGAAAAGTCGGTGGTTTTCAATAATTTTAAGAAATTCAAAAATCTTGTGGAGAATCAAAGTGGTAAAAAGCATTAAAGTTTAGAGAGGAGTGATTGAGGAAAAGAATACATAATGAGGAAATTTAACAAGTTCTATGAGATGAGGGCCTTGAACATCAGACATTCGTCAGCTATAGCCCACAACAAAATGAAGTCTCAAAAAGGAAGGAATAGAACTACATGTAAATGGCAAGATCCATGCTTGAAGAGAAACACTTACGCAAAATATTATAGGCTGAAGCAACGTGTACAGCAGTCTACCGACTTAACAGATGTCCTACTAAGGTTATCCAGAACATGACACCTATAGAATCATGGAGTGGATGAAAGCCCCCAGCTAAACACCTTAAAGTCTTTAGCTTCATCTGTTGTGTTTATACCCTAACAAAAAAAAGACACAAACTAGAGAGAAAACTGAAAAAAGCATTTTCCTCAGCTACAACACACAATTAAAAGGTTATCGGGTATATAACCTGAGAACCAAGAAACTACTTATCAACAGAGACATTGAATTCGATGAAAATGCCTTATGGAATTGAGATGAAGAAAAGATATAAAGAAAATCAATAATGATTCCAATAATATATAGAATAACATAACAAGAAGAAGAGGAGGAAATAATGCATCAAATTGAGGAGCCAGAAGTACAATCTACACCATCACTAAGATCTTTAGCACCAGTACAGGAGAATGAAAGAGAATCTTTATCAAAGGCACCGCTTAGAAGAACAAGGGCCTTGACTGGAATATACGAAACATACGACTAGAATATATGAAACATGCAATCTTGTCATGATGGAGCTAGAAAGCTTCGATATAGCCATTAAGCAAAAGGAATGGATTAATGCAATGGAAGAAGAAATCAGGATGATAAAAAAGAATGAGACATGGGAATCAGTTAATCGGCCAATTGACAAGGAAGTAATAGGAGTTAAATGGATCTATAAGACAAAGTTGAATGCAGATGGTACAATTCAGAAGCATAAAGCATGACTCATAGCAGAAAGGGTATTCTCAACTTCTAGGAGTCGATTATATAGAAACTTTTGCACCGGTAGCACAATTAGACACTATAAAAGCACTTGTAGCACTAATAAAACAAAAGAGAAGGAAGATATATTAGATAGACGTGAAGTCCGCATTCCTCATTAGTTACATCAATGAAGAAATCTATGTGGAACCGCCTCAATTCATAGTTAAAGATCATAAAGATAAAGTCTTGAGACTAAAAAAAGCACTCTATGGGTTGAAGCAAGCACCGAGAGCTTGGTACACTAGAATAGATAAATACTTCTTAAATCAACTATTCAGGAGGAGCTTGCGTGAATCAACACTCTACATAAAGACCTAAGATCACTTCAACAGTCATATTGTTTCCCTATATGTAGATGACCTCATATATACTGGAAACAATGAGAAAATGGGTCAAGGATTTCAATGAAGACATGATGAAGACATTTGAGATGAGCGATCTTGGCTTATGTTTTACTTTCTCGGGATTGAAATAGGTCCAGAAGAAGATGTAATATTTATATCTCAAAAGAAATTCACAAAGACACTTCTAAAGAAATTCAAGATGGAAGGTTATAAGACAGTTGCAACACCACTTGTCCCCAACAAAAAGTACAAGGAGGAAGCTGGATCGAAAAAAGGTAATGGCTCCATCTATAGAAGCCTTGTCGAAAGCCTACTATATCTGACGGCTACAAAACCAAACATCGTGTTCGCTACAAGTTTGTTGTCAAAATTTGTGCAAAACCCAAGTCAAGTACACCATGGAGTTGCTAAACGAATTCTTAGATACTTACAAGGTACAAAAAGTAATGGAATTTGGTATGAGTCACCAAATGAAGCAAGATTAATCGGTTACATGGATAGTGATTAGGGAGGATCAGTTAACGACATGAAGAGCACTGCTGGTTTCATTTTTTCACTTGGTTTAGGAACATTCTCATGGTGCTCAAAGAAACAAGCAACTATGGCATAATCATCAGTGGAAGCAAAATATATTGGAGCTGCTGCAACAACAAGTCAAGCAATCTGGCTAAGAAGGATTTTGGAAGATATGGGAGAAAAGTAACAAGACCCTACAGTTATTTTTTGCGATAACAAGACAATAATTGCAATTGCTATCCAATGCAACATAGCAGGACAAAGCATATTGACATCAAGTATTATTTTCTATGAGAAGCAACAAACAATAAAGACATTGCGCTCAAATATTGCAAGATAGATGAGCGATTAGCTGGCATTTTTACAAAGGCTCTCCCAAAAGTAAAATTTGAGATGCTATGTGAGATGCTTGGAGTTATGCCAAAGTGTATCATGGAGAAGAGTTGAAATTGATCTTTTTAGGCCCAAGTTTTAGCCTAAGTCTACCATATTATCCATATTCTCGAACAGTTGTTAGATAGAATTCTAGAATGCATTAGGCGGAGTTTCTAGAATATGGTAGTTTAAATAATATTCTAGATACTTATTATAATCTTCTAGATAAGGTAGATGTTTTCATGTAATATTCTATATGGTTTTTGAGATGTCCTAGAGACTATTTGTAACCGTTAGATTAAATCAATCTCAACAATCCATTGAGGAGGAGAAGACATATATATATATATATATATATATAGGTTATCCTACCTCATTTATAACTAAGTGATTAGAAACTAAGAAATACAAAACTACTTCTATGTATCTAAACACTTTCTACTTTATTCTATTAATTTTCTATACAAATATCATTTTCACAATCTCCGTTAGAAACCTACATATGGAAATATGTAGTGAAAATTATGAAAATTGATTCTTGTTTTTATATTTTTATAATAAACTAATCCGTGTTTTTTTTTAACAAATAATTAATTTGTGATTCATTTCATTTTAGTCTATTCTAAAATTACTATTAGTGTATTATATGTAAGTAATTTCGTTAAAATTGTAAAACTTGTAACAAATATCATAGTAATTTGATATGGACAAACATATAAAAAGAAAAGTTAATAGAAATCGAAATCTATAAATTGCTAAAATGAAACTAACTTGTGAGATATAATAATAAAGAACTTGTTTTTTCTATCAACTTCATCATACTATGTTTCATTTTACTTTCTTGCTATTGATAGGAAACTAAGTCAAAGGAAAAAGTCATAGACGAGAATTTTCAAGTATCTTGAATCCTTATAGCTTACTAAGCAAGTATATATATATATATATATATATATTCCACTAGCAAATGTATAGTAGGGAACATCCTATACCAAATAAATTACAACTAAGAGATTAATTATTTTTCCATATCCAATTACTCATACAGTTGTTATAACCCTAATCTGAAGATTATAACCTACTACGTGTCATCGCTTGATATGGATACCTTAAGGCTATTATTCACTAATCTATGGTGTGTGCTATTTCTGATTGAATTTTAAATAAGTTAATTCCTATTATCTATTTCCTATGATCTGGTTAACGCTAGGCAAGTGTACCTATCGCATGTAGTATAGGAATGAAATATAAGGTCATATTCTTTGGGGATCTCAGCAAGTTCTATTACTTACATTTTTCCTATTATCTAGCCAATAAATTTAAATTAAAAATTAAATTTAAATTACTAACTAATTCTGAACTACTGCTATGTTTAATACATTAATTAAAACCTTTAGTTTACTTTAACAATCGACAAATCAGACTTACTTTACCAATGAGTTAACATGTAATACATCTTCGTTGTTTGTTATGTCCTTCCTAACCGTAGGATTCCACCATTTAATTCAATATCTCCCTCGAGTCTATTAAACCTTAATCTTAGTCTTGTCGAACTGGAATCTCTTCCTAGTTAACAGCCGGCTAGAATTGCTTTAGAAACATGATTCCAATGGTAAATTCAATTACATATGCAAAGGTTTCACAACCCTATCTCTAGGCATCATGAGCAATCTCTCCCTATAGCTTAGATCTATTCCACAGGTAGATTTCTCAATCTCATCCTATGGAAATCTGGTCTAATCTTAAGTCGTGCACTACTTAAAAGTAGCATGCTTTAACACACTATAGAGATTAATAAATTCTATAATAATTAGCAATTATTCCATGTATATACATGCTAAAACATGGCTACACAAGTCCGAGCAATTACTCTTGCATAATATAATAGGAAAACAAAAAAATTACTAATATAAAACAAAAATAGAACATGATAAAACTCCCTTTTTCATGATACAAATGTCTGAACACTTCAACAAACGATTACAACCACTCGTCTCCTCTTTCTCCTCTCTCAAGAATCTCCAAAGAGTATGTTCCAAATGTTACAAAATGCAGACCAAACTATGAACAAGTACTATGTTACAAAAAGAAAACTAAATTGTATTGGTTCGGTGTGTACAAAATGATTTAGATCTCTAAATGTGATCCTCCTCTTTGTTTTCATAGGGATTCACAAAGCTATTTATATCCCTCCTCCATTAGGTGTATCTGATAGGTGAAGATATGTATCAGTTGGACTTCATTCCTCTTCAAAAAGACACTTAATTTCCAGAATGGTGCGAAAATATATGTTTTGTAACTACCATAATGGCCCGTGATACAAACCGTAATGCTCTTGGAAATGATTGTCCAGGGCATATCACGATCGTATTAGAGGTCGTTATCTCCTCGGATCAATTTCTTACATGTTGTTATGCCCGCAATCAACTCTCTCAAGTACCGTTGCTTTACATGTTGTTATGCCCACAATCAACTCTCTCAAGTGTTGCTGCTATCCTTTATCTTGTTTGTTACAACCATGGTGAAGGCTGTAATATCTACTATGATCTCCACTTCTTCAAATTATGGCTGTTCCACTTGCAATGGATAAACCCAAGGAGATCACGCCCCGAAGTACGGCTGTGGTAGAGGCTGTAACCTTCCTTGCATGCGATTTTCCTTTCTTCTCTTGTGGATTACACCCATATTTAACCATTTAATGACATCTGAAACGATCACCAGCTTAAATACAGTCGTAATCTTGCTTGGATGATATTTTCAACTTCAAATCTTGCCCAAATTTGAAACAAATGTTGATGCTTTGCCTTTTTACTCCTAAAATGAATACATTGAAGCATTAAGTACCATATTCCTCAATTTTAAGCATATTTAAAGGAGAATTAAACAAAGTTTAGACCCAATTTCATAGAGTAAATCATCCCTATCAATCCATAAATTAGATAATATCATTAAATCTCACATATGGGATACTTTTAAATATCATGTGATAACCAAAAACTTTATAACAACCTAGTTTGTATAAACCAAAGGACAACTCAGTTTAAACTAAAACATAAGAAAAATCTTAGAAAACTTTAGATTTACAAAAACATATAAAACTTTATAAGATCTTGAATTTTGTACTTAACCAGAACATCTAAATGTCAGCAAGAAAGTCAGGTCCACTATCTTCCTCCCCATAGTCTAAATAGACATCATATCCAGCCACATCAAACACTACATGTTCATCACCTGCTCATAAAAAATAGAAAGGAATGAGCGCAAAGCCTTAGTATATTATACCACAAACACATGCACATGAACATGCATAATATAGGTTTCACATACAATCTAATATTATATGTAGGTTATTATCTTTGATTAGCTGGCAAAAAACACAGTTTAGAACTATTAGCCATTAGTCCTAAACTCGGAGTAAGTCATGACTCCATAAAATCAACTAGTATGGAAAATAGGTAATATATACATATATTGGCGTTAGGAACTCTCACACACCTTAGGTATCGTTTTCGCATCACTCCTAAACTACTAAAAATATCTTTGTGCACGACTCTACTCGGGACAATGACACACATATCATTAGGGCGCTGCCTTAGTAGCAATGGTCCTCCCAATCTACTAGACCCATCTATAGACAAGCAGTAAATCAAATTTAAAGCTAGATAACAATTAATCAGCTTACAATTCCGATCCTACAAACACAAGTAGCAAACAAGGTAAGGTTGTACCTAAAATCACTTTAAGAACAGGAACCTTAACTTCACCAACAATACCTAAATCATCAAATATTCAATCAAAGCATCTTTTCGCATAATAATCATAGCTCCACCATCATATAAACCCTAAATTGGAAAAAACTACATACTCTAAATTCATACATACTTTTCTCCTTTGATTTGTCAAACCACAAAATGTTACACCCAGCCCGTAATACGGCAATGTGATGCTAGGGACACTGACCCTCATACAGAGCCCCATCAGGCAACTCCTTCAAGGCACTACTCAGGTACTCATAGGTAGAATTGATCCTAACCTGTGGCTTATAGGCGTTGAACCTCAGACCTAAGACTTTTGTCTCCCTCATCTACTTGTAGTAGGGAGTGCCTTTTACCAGCTTAGCTGATGAAAGGCATTCTCCCTTGAGAGGAACAAAAGGTATAGGTCTAGGGTTCAATTCTTGGCAGCTGTAGCTGTCTCAATCAAATGCTCGGACTATGTATAATAATACCTTTGAGTGTGCCCCATAAGGGCAAGGCTTATGGCAGCCAAGGGAGTTGTTGGCCATCACATCACCATCGCCTGAGGGGGACAGTGTGTGACATAAAAAGGCATCTTTATGTTATGACCCTACCCCCCCTGCAAACGGTGGTGTGCTGGACTACCCTCCAGTATATCGGGTCAGATAGTCGACTAGGCTGCTATGATGCCAAAGATATCCCAGCTCCCACCGGCAGAGTCTCCTCAGGTAACTCCCACAGGCATAGAAGGTATTGTTACCTTCGGGTAGAGTTGACCAGCTCAATTGGTGAGAGGTGTTACCTTTAAGACAAACAAAAGCCTTAGGTCATGGGTTTGATCCCTCAAGGCTACAGTTGGGGCCAACTCTACCTAAGGGTAATAATATCTTCTATGCCTGAGGGGCCTCTACTGGCGGGGGCTGGGGTATCCCTGGCATCATGGCAGCTTAGTCGACTATCTGGCCTAATATGCTGGCGTTTAGTCCAACGCACCACCGCCTGCAGGGTGGGTGGGGTCATGATACACAATCACTAAAAGAACAGAGTTTCTTAAAAAATTCATCCAAAAACTATGACTTCCTTCAACAAAAAATCAAGCAACTTAGAAAAGACATCACTTTTTAGATCACCAAAAGGAAAAGAAAATATTCAATTTACCTATCTCTTGATACTTGTTCTTCCTTGATTGCAGAATATTAATCTCCAACAAACTCAAAGTTTTTCTCCAAAACTCCCTTCAAAATCAAAAGAGCACCTTAGGAGTAGATCACTCCTTAGATTGTTAAAGACTTGATGATAACTAACTCACCATGATCTTGCTTCTTGATCTTCCTTGATGCAAAGATCACTATTAGAGAGGATTTTGAAAGATTCTATGTTTAGAAATAGTTTTGGTGTAGGAGAAAGCTTATGTTTTATAGGAGACAAAGAATAACTTTTTATCTTTAACAACATCTCTTCATATTCAATACCATCTCTTCATCTTTAACATCTCTTCATTTTCAATAACGTCTCTTCATTTTCAATAAAGTCTCTTTATCTTTAATCACGTGCGTGCCAAACGAAAAAGCATTTAATTATACATTAGGATGGACCATAAAACCCTCTTATTTTTAATCAAATGACACTGTTACCCTTCACTATAAATCATTTATCTTAACATTGCAGTTGTTTTCACTTTTCAAGTATTCTAATAATAGTGATGTCTAAATTTAAATTTTCCGGTGCAATTAGGTTTTTTTGGATGAAGAAACGTCATTTTAGGGGAGATAGTCTATTCTTTGGGAGTGATGATTGAAGAATACTTGAAGAAGAAGTGATACTGAATCATGATTTAGGGATGAGAATTTTACTTGCATTAAAATTAATGAAGAATTTGGAGAAGTAGTTGATAAACAGCTGTTGCGAGTGTCTTTTTCTCAACAAATGACTAACATGTGACCTACTAATATAATTTTGAATGGAACATAACCAAATGAATCGCTAGTTAGTTATTTGAAGGAAAAAAAAACAAAGAAATACAAGTCTATTGTTTGTAAAAGAAATAAAATAAAATAAAATAAACATAGTTTAATTTTTGTAGTTTTCTCAGATATATATACATAATTTTTTGTTAGTAGCAAACATTAAAATTTTAAATAAAAAAATACTTAGTGCAAGAAAATTTGTACTATGGAAAATTTTATTCATACTCTTGCTTGTCAAAACAATTGCCAACCCATTATTCTAATGTTCATAAATATGAATATAGTTATTTTTAAATGATATACATTGAACTAAATACTTTCAGTAGATTCACTTAAGATAAATAGTCATTTATTTTTTTTTCATTTTATGTAAAGCTGCTATTATAATATTTAGTTAAGTAGAATTACTATTGATATTTTGTAAAATGATGATCGAATAGCAAGTCATATCCTCACAAGTCACGTCTACGAATTGTTATACAATGATTTATTTTCTAACTTTGTTATAATTACTCTTGTTTTGCAAATATTACATATACAATTATACTATTTTTATAATAAAGACAAAAGACATTATATATATTTTATATTTTAATCAAATAATTACTTATTTTATTTTTACGGGATATGAATATCGTAATATGTATTACAATCCCATTAAATTTTTGTTAAATTAAAATTCAATTTTTCCCTTATTCCATACAACAAAATGAATGAGTAATTCATATATAATTAAAGATCTCATCATTTTGACCATAAATTTTCATAGCAATTGCATTGCTACTATTAGAATGAGAACCCATGGGCATACTACTAGAATTGGTCATAAATAAATAAATAGAGCATATCAATTGTTGGAGATGGCCAAATATTATCAATTATTACACCATGAAGGGCTGCAACGGCAAACATATCCTGTAAAGAAAGTGGAATTTCAAATGAATATAACGATAAAATTTGTAAGTTTTAACAAATTTTTTTTATTATTTTTTTTATTTTAACCATTCCAACGTTTGGCTGGTGCATCATGAAACTCTTAAGAGGATATAAATGGACCACGCTTTATTCCAATTAATTAATATGAATTAGTACACTATATTTGAACCTTATTTATTTAATTGAAAGATTAGTATTAAAACTAATAGTTTATGAGATTACTAAAAAAAATCTATATTTAACAGTTTAATTATACATTATAGGACAGGACAAATTAATGAAAATGTAAAGAGTTGCCATGCTTTTTGTTTGTTATTTATTTTTCTTTTCAATTTATCAGACAACGTCTGTGTGGCCAGAAGAAAAAAAGTATTTGAAGCGTTTGCTCTTATTTTCCTTATTTTTCTACACTAAACAAACCACTCATTTGCGTCTATTAAATAATCGGACTTATTAAACCCGACAAATATTTACTAATTTTGTTTTGGCAATATTCAATAGTTCACGTTTGTATCAAACTTGCTTCGATACACAATGATTTTGTAATACAAAAATAAATGTTTTATAATGAAGAAAAAAAGTGTCATTTGATTTAAATAAGATGGTTTTACGGTTCATCTTAATGTATAATTAAATATTTTGTCTAATGGCAAACACGTGATTGAAGATGAGGAGTCTCGGCTAAAGCCACCACAAAGGCCATCGACCTTTCTCTCTATGCTGCCGGCATAGACCCTGCACATTGTCGGTGTTGGCCCGGCCTACACCATCACAGAATCATCTCCAAGAGCTTTAGGTCACCAACTTTTGTACTTAGGCCACCAGCCTTTTCCCTAAGCTGCCAGCATTCATGCTAGTGTATAGATACGAAAATTGAAGAGTTTCACATTTTCTTTATAACCTAACCTATTCTTTCTTCTCTAAAATCATTCATGAGTAGTAAAATTCTCTCAAAACCTCTCTAATTGGGATCTTTGCATCAAAAGCAATCGAGAATCAAGATTAAGGTGAGTTGGTTATCTTCAATTCTTTGGCAATCTCCTAAAATTTTCTTTCAGTTTCGAAGGGTGTTTTGGAGAAAAATCCTAAGTTTTATTGGAGAATTGGTATTCTACAATCAATGAGAAAGGAGAATAAAAATAAAAAATAGGTAAGTTAAATCTTTCCATTCTTTTGGTGATTTAAAAGTATAATCTTTTCTTAAGTTTCCTAGTGGATTTTGAAAAGAGAATTAGGTCCTTGGAGAAATTTAGAGAAGAATGCTAATTTGTGGTGTTTAGGAGATTTTGTGATTAACAATCAAAGGAAAAATGTATGTATGATTCTAGGGTTTGATAGTTCTTTTGAGATTAGGGTTTAAATGATAATAAGAATACGATTACTTCATGAAAATAAGTTTTGAATTAGTTTTTCTCATTATGATCAGGGGTTTTGTGGAAGTTTGGGATTCTGTTCCTAAAGTTGATTCAGGTACGACTTTACCTTGCTTATTGTTTGTGATTGTAGGATTAGTAGCTATAAATTGATTAATTGCTATCTACTTTATAAATTTGATTTGTTACTTGTCTATGGTTGGGTCTTGTAGATCGAGTGGACCATTGCTACTAGGACAGCACTCTCATGGTTTGTGTGTATTGTTACTCCAAGTGGAATTGTGCATAAAGATGATTCTTGTAGTCTAGGAGTAGTGCAAAAATGGTATTCAGGGTGTGTGAGAGTTCCCAACACTAAAATATGTATATATCACTATTTTCAATACTGATTGTTTTTACGGAGTCATGAGCTGCTCTGGGTTTAGGGTTAGGCGTGCATGACCCTAGATTGTGTTGTTTGCTTGCTAATCAAAGATAATAAACTGTGGTTGTTATATTAGTTATTAGATTGTATGTGAAATTGTTTATTGCCTGTTCATGTGCATGTGTTTGTGGTATGACATACTAGGCTTTTGTGTTCATTCTTTTATATTTTTCAAGAATAGGTGATGATTCGGCAGTGTTTGATTTATCTGGCTATGACATGTTTATAGGTTATGGGAAGATAATAGTGAATTTGATTATCCTACTGACTGTTAGATTTGCTTAAGATTAAAGATAGTAATATGAAGACCATGTGAAGTTTTATATTTTCCTTTATGGATTCTGAATTTTATGAGATTTTTTTTTTTCTAATTTTTAAGTTTGATCTATGTTATCTTTGGTTTATGCCAACTAAGTTATTCAGAAGTTTTGTTGTTATGAGATATTTTAAATATGCATCTATTTTATATGAGAGTTTGATGTTATATTTATAATTGTGGATTAGTAAATTAATAGCCTTAGTATGTCCACTTCTAGTAACGACACATGGCTGCTTGTAATACCTTCAATTAGGACATTACATATTTGGTAATTTCTTTAGAGCTTAGCGTTAAAATGGTCTATTTATACCTGATGTATATATGGTCTATTTGATCAATTTATACATAAAAATATCTTTTTTTCACGAACAATACACCATCGGCATTGTGACCAACCAAACAGATGGTAAATTGAAAAACGAGACGGAAATAATGAGTTCACATATCGTTTTGCAATATAAACATATGGATATAGATGAATGATTTTAGTAGACCTTGACTGCGAGTAGATTCGGCCTACAAAACCAAACACCTCATATGTCACTGTCTGTGCCATCTAAGTTCCTCAATTTATGGAATTAGTTCCCATGGGAGGGGAAGTAAGGCCGACAGTAATGAGCAATACGCCGACAATCGGGATGGGATCAATAAATCTGCCTTACTCCACCGGACTTCCTATGTTTGTGCCACTTCCTTCTGCTGCTCTTATACCTCAAATGCAACACCATTTACTTCCTAACATAATACAACCACCTAATTAGCTACGAAACTTTAGAATTGGATTCGTTCCATCGTTTGATTATTCATTATTCCATGGATTGGAGGAAAACACTAATGTCCCGATTACACTAGCTCGGCATCATCAACTGCCATGCTTCCTGTAGGTCAATTCAAACATCCTTGATGGTTTTTGTAAAGTTATATATATGCATATATATATATATATATATATATATATAGAATGGAGATGAACTTTCCGTACGAAGGGGAAGTTTCGAATTTGAGACAAGCATGTGTAAATATGAACTTTGATGGTTGTTTAGAAGTTTTGAAGGCTATTTTCTGATTGGAAACTTCCCCTTCGTACAGCAAGTATATATATATATATAATATATATATATAACACTTTACAAAAGCCATCAATCCTAACCTTTCATCTTGCATTTGTGTTGAGAGTTTTGTTTTTCAACAACATTCCTAAAATCTTCTATTGAGGATCATTTCGATAATTGGACTTTTGGTCTAATTTAATACCACAAGCCGGTCTTCTAAACTAGTGACAGAGCTTCGAAGACTGAGTTCAATAGGGGATTTTCTAAGGAGATTTGACTTGGTAAGCTCGAAACATGGATCGTCGAATCGGTTCATTCAGCTTTCGGCCTAATTCGTTTTCTCTTGCGAGAAAAGTAGACTCAAAAAATATCTTTTGAAATAGCCATAATTTTAATATATTAATGCATGCTAGATTTGATAATTATATGGTGTGTATGTGTTTGAGTGAATTACTATATTTGTATTGTGAATGTGATATAATGTATGTGAATAGATAATAAGCTAGAGTAATATATTTAGCATAATAGTCTAGTTATGTTTTATTATGTTAATGCAAGTGGTTGTTGTAGTAATTAATGTTTGATAAAAGTGTATTTTGAGCTAAGTTTATAGTCTTTAAGCTTAGCAGATTTTGGCCTAATACAAGCCCAAACTTAAGCCCAAATCTAACCCAAACAAGGCCCAAAGCCTTTCCCAAATTCTGCCCCAAAAGTCAACAATATTAAGATAAATATCAAAGCTCAATTGCACCATTAGACAATCCAAAAATAGAACAAAAGGAGAGGAAATTCGTAATTCCTCCAAAGCCCAAAATTTCAACACCTAAATCAAGTTTTCTTGGACTCAACACACCAAAAATCCTTCCCCAAGCCTTATATATACATTAAAGTAAGTTTATTTGATGTTTGAGATGTCTTATTTTCCTCTTAATCCATGACATATCATGTGTAGTATAATACAAGTAGTTGATGTGCTAAATTCTTGTTGAGATGTTGTAGAGTGGTTAGGAAAGCTTTAGAATGCTTGACATGTTATAGATAGATTGTAGTAGGCACTCATGTGGTTTGGAATGAGTTGGAAGAGGTAAAATGTGAAAAATTGTGTTTGGAAAACAGAGGAAATCTGCAATGCGAATTATAATGTACGCCGTCTCGTACGCCGCCGGCGTACATGCCAGTGTTAAAGTTTTTAGTTTTGATCTTTTGGAAATTTTCTTAAACACAGCTGGCATTGAAATCAGAATTTGCCGGCGTAAAGACTCCAAAGTTCTGTACATGATGTATACTTCTTAACGCCGCTTTATACACCGCCAGCGTTAAGGTTTTCATTGCCGGCATTAATGGCTGGCGTGGACTTGTAAATTTCAAGTGTTTCTAACTTCTTTCAACTTCTTCCAATACATGATATTTAATTTTTTTATCAAAGATTTGCCTTGTATGATGTTGTATATATGTTATGTGATGGCTTTGGATTGTTTTTACTTAAGGTTTAATAATTTTTCCTAAGTTCTAATCTAGTAAATATAAGATCGACTTAGGATAGTAATGTGATATAGTTGATTTATGTGGAACAGAGATAGATACTTAGTTGGAGATTCCCGTCAATTCCCAAATCAAATCAGGTACACAATACTTTGATTGATTGTTGCTTAGGATAGGCATATACCAATTTGACTTTAATCAAAGATTAATGAAAAGTATTGAAATTGGTTGTGCTTCACATCGTTGAATCCGGAACCGGGGCTGTCATGATGCAATGGCACGGTAGTTTAGGCACATAGCCCAATCCTTTATCATCATGCAATGACTTAAATCTATGATGCAATGGTTCACCATGATGCAATGGTGGTTTCTTTTATTGGCTAAGTAGGTGGCTAATAGGGTTAACTGTATCGGTATATCCTCTACTTAGGCTCGAAAGGAAATAATATGTTTTAGTTTACGGGTATGGGACCGTTGAACTAATTGATGTTATAGACCAGGATAAGTGGATTGTATAAAGTGTGAACCCTAAATGATGCTATTAATTCTTTGTCGATTAGATATAGGAGATATAGATATTCGGTCTATTCATATCAACTCCCTGAGCAGCTGCTGTTACTCAGGACCCTCAGAATTCCCAAGCTTGAATCTGAGTTCGAATACTCCAGTGTTGTTTTATTCACTTAACTAAAAGATAATGAAGTTGTGGTGATTTATTGCATTGCATTTAGTTAAGTAAGCATTGCATATGTATTTGTTTGCACTATTGTGTACTAGGCCTTTGGCTCATGCTGCTATCTTGCAGGTGACTTTAGTGACGAGCCCTATGACGATATGGGCTATAGAACTGACTGGGAGGATTCTATGGATGATTAGGCGAGAGAGACCTAGTATATGTTTAGGATTCCTTTTGATGTAATTTTTGTGAAGTGTTTAGGCTTATTTGTTAAGCCTTGGAGTGTATTTTGATTTGAATTATATTTGTAATATAGTTGGGTTGTAAGTAAGATTTCTATGTTTATATGATCATTAGGAAGTTGTAATGTATATATGATGTATGACTTGTATATAGAAAATGACCCACTACCTATGTAGTGGTAATGTTTCTTAATTCAAATCATGTGAATGTTATATCTGTTTTAAACAGATAGTCATTACAAACATCTCTTTTTAAGACGACCTTACGTATAATATTTGAATATTGTTCCTAATATTTGGGTATTATGCATGGTCGGGAGATTTAGCACACTTAATAATTGAGTTAAGTAGGCCAGGTCTTTACATCTTTCTATGTTAGTTTAGGCTTTGTTTGATTAAATTAAAGCTTATATGGACTAAAATAAGTCTTCATCCTTTTTATATTGAGAATGAGCTTCTTTTATATAATAAAAGCCATCAGCCCATTTTTAACCCAACCCACTACTATAAGAAAAGGAGGCTTTAATATTATATGTTAGACAATTATAAAATGATCTAATAGTCACTAGCAACACTTGATCTCGATTGTTTGTTTAACTGATATCCAATAGCTGACATCAATCTCCATCATCTATAAATAAAAGATTTCTCCTCTTATTTCGAGGAGATTCGACGTATTGCTAAGTTTGAAAGCAATGTAGAAACTCTGCTAGAATATTTCCAGAAAAGATCAAGATATCCACTAGATGAAGAATGATTTAAGAACGATCGAATTTATTTGATTTGATCTTCTGTCACACTTGCACACTCAAGAAATTGGGTTTTCCTGTTCCTCTTTTCATGCCTTTCTCTGTGGCATCTATACACATGTTATCAGTTTATGACTTCTCTTAGGTCAATTGGTACGTCTATCGCACGTGATTGACTAGCTAGCAGCAACCCTATCACACAACTTCATACCAACTTATATTGGAAATATGATGGCTAACGGGTCATTTGTGTTTTTAATATTTTATAGGTACATAAATATATTTTTTTCTTTTAATTTTTTTTCAATGTTTTTGATGTATCTATGATTAAAGTAAAGTAATTTTATTATACTTTTATATGTCCTCAAGAGGTTCAATAAATAATTAAGGAGATATTTATTTAATAATTTAGTATCCGTACTTTCATTCATGTTGCAATTTAGTGTGAAAGCTTAAATATTAAATTTCCAAGTAAATTGAAATTTACAGACACTAATTTCGAAAAAGAGAGAATATATATATAAATATGTATATATACGTATATAGATACTAAATTTAGTGCACTTGTAGTGCGTATTAATAATCTTTGCACTGCCAGGTTGGTTCAAGCCACGACTGCTCTCTACGAACTGCTTCTTCAGCAATTAACATACTATGTACACGTGTCAAGTGACTCACGACATACATAATTATTGTAGCCAAATTCACTTCCTTTGTCTTTCTTGTAGCATTTTATGCTCCTAGTTTAAGCAACAGAGTGGCGTTAAGGAATGATGCGAACCATTGGGTGACAACCCTGTGGCTAAGGAAGATGCTGAGTATAAATCTCAAGTAGGATTTGAAAGCAAGGTTGGATACGGCGAAGAGTTTGATTCAAGAGCACTAGTGGACGGAGGACAAATAACCCCCTAGAAATATAAAAGACAACTAGACGGGATAAGTTTCCCACTAATTAGGGATTAGGGATATATGTATCCACATAGGAGGTAAGATGAATTCCAAAGTTTGTTATTTACTTCTCTATGAATTAGGGTTATACGAAAAAATCAATCGAACTGTGATCGAATCGAATCAGACCAAATTGAATCAAAATTTTTTTTGTTTTAAATGGTTTATTTTGTGAAGAGCAAATGGTTCGTGGTTCGGTTTGTGATTTGGAACCAAATCAAACTTAACCATTTTATATATTTTTTAAAATTAAATATATTATTTTTACTCTTAATTGTTTCATTAAAACATATTAATCGCTTTTTAAATTATGTAACTTATATACGTATCATTCATGAGAATAAAATTAGATTTGTCATAATATGTTTTAATTGTTATGTTGTCTACAAATAAGATAGATTTTAGATGGCCTCTAGTTTTCTAAATCTTGCATATTTTTTCCCCTTTGTCTTGCTAATCCATCTACTTCTATTATTTAGTTACTTAAATGATTTATATAATTGATAATATGTTAGTTAGAAGCATACAACGGATTAAATTTTATGTGTTATATTGGGATAAAGTCTAGTATACCATAGACATCGGCACTGTTCGGAACGGAACCGGAACCGATAGAGCCGAGGTGGTTCACGGAACCGTAGGTTCTAGCGGTTTCGATTTCGGTTCCACGTGCCTGTGAACTAGGGAAATTTTTTTCTTTTATTAAGAGGCTCGCATCTCCCCCCCCCTCCCCCCCCCCACGCTCCTAATCCCCTTCTCAATTCATTCCGTGTTCTGTGTTTTTGTTTTTTGTTTTTTTTTTTTTAATTTCTATATATGGCGGGACAGAACTGGTTGAACCGTCGGTTCCGCGTAGACGAACCACTAAGACCTGTCGATTACTGTGGGTCCTTCGGCGGTTCATAACCGTCCCTGACGGGAGTTCCCTGGTATGGAATTGCCGGGGACGGTTTGGAATGGTTTGCAGTTTGGAACCTCCCTGTGTCGATGTCTAGTGCACCATTATATTCAAGATAATTCAAAAAAATGAGACTAGTTATAATTATATTTTATAATGGATGAAATATCTTCCTTCCTATAAGTTTTATAGATTTATTTAGTAAATGATTAATTTTAAATATTATTATTTATATTTGCTTAGTGATAAGAAATATATAATGGAAGTTTTTGAATATAACATATTTTTATTTTATGAATAAAATTGGTTCGAACTGCAAATCAAAACGTACCGAATCATTTTTTTATTCAAAAAAATTATGAATCGAACCATATGATTAGGTTCAAATTTAAAAAAAAATCGAATCATAAAATATTATATGATTCAGTTCGAGGAGCAAACCGAACTAAATTATACTGTGCACACTCCTACTGGCATGGAATTTGACTATTTTGTAGTTTTAGCTAGGGGTGGGCAAAAAAGCCGATCGAACCAAACCAATCCGTAACCGAACCAATCCAAACCGAAAATATGGTTTTTTCCATGGTTTGGTTTGAAAATTTTTAAATCCGAACCAATCCGCAAATTTATGGTTTGGTTTAGAAGGTAAACCAAACCAATCCGTAAAACCGAACCAAACCGTTTTAGAAAAATATAATAATATTTTACTATATGTTTATATGACTTTATTTTATATTTTATTATTTGATGAATATTAATTAAAATCAACTTGTCCTTTTTTTAATTTTTTTAAGCTTATGATATGTAATTTTTTATTGATGATGAACTATTTTTTTTTAATAGCTTTTAACTTTGTAAAGTATGAAATTTATTTATTCGGTTATAAACTTTCATTATGTATTAGTTGTTTAATATATTTTGTCAGCTGATCATTTTATTCATTGATGAATTTAGTTTATAGATGATTTTTTATTTTAGCTAAATTATTAGTAGATAATTGACAATGATGGTTATATTAAAAATAATAAATTATGATTTACTATATAATGGTTAGTGAATATATTTTATTCGTAGATAATTGATTTTATAGAGAACTATAGATTAAAAGTATGATGAATTTATAAAGTATTTTGTCATGATTTATAATATCAACTTTGTAAAATGATATAAATATTTAAGAATCTACACAAATATAAAAAAACTAGATTTTTAGTTAGAATTTTGATTTAAACCGTAATCCAAACCGAACCAAACCGTTATTTAATGGTTTAAAAATCTATAATCCGAACAAAACCGTTATTTAATGGTTTGGTTTGGGATGGAAAAAAAACCAAACCGTAAATTATGGTTTGGTTTGATTTTAGGAAAAACCGAACCAAACCGATCCGTGCCCACCCCTAGTTTTAGCATTCCACCGCTATTATTTGTATATCAGCATATGAACAGTATAGTCGGCATGCTTATACCTTGAATCATTTTGATGTTTCGGCTTTTATAGCACGATAGTTTCCAGAAAAAGAAACATGATGGAGAAATGGCACAAATGAGGGATTATGTATTCTTGTTTCTTGGGAATGATATTGCTTTTCTGGTCTTTTAATTTTTTTGAGAAACGCAATGTACTTCTAAGAGATTGAGATGCCATACTAAATAATAGCCAGCCCAGAAAATAATTCTTGGACGTGCTGGAGCTTTATTTCCATTGCAGTTTGCTTCACAATTAAATGCATTAATTTCGTACAAGTTTGAAATTTCTTTCTCCTTTGAAAAGATGTGGCACTACTATAGTACTAATTTCATTGATGGAGGGTGGGAAAAAAATCAACCAACCGAACTAATTCATCATCAAACCAAAAATATTATTTCTTTTAATAATTTGAATTTTAAAATTTTTCAGTTCAAACCAATCCATAAATTTATGATTAGTTTAAAGAGATAAAAAAAAAACCAATTCGTAAAACCGAACCAAACCGTTTGAGAAAAATACAATAATATTTTATTTATAACTATAAATTTTGTAATGATAATTAATTAAATATCATGTATATTCTTATGACTTCATTTGGTATTTATTATTTGGTGAATATTAATGAAAATTAACTTTTTTATTTTTAAATTTGTTTTTTACCCTCATGATATATATTCTTTTGTTAATGATATACTATTATTTTTTTAATTGTTTTAACTTTGTAAAGTTTGCAATATATTTATTTAGTTTATTATGTATCAATTGTTTAATGTATTTTGTTAGTAAATGACTTTTATTTGCTGGTGATTTTTGTTGATAGATATTTTTTATTTTGGCCAAATTTATTAGTAGATAATTAATTTTATGGTTCTATTAAAAATTATAAATTATGACTTGCTATATATCAATTGGTGAATGCATTTTATTCGTGAATAATTGATTTTATGGAGAAATATAAATTAGAATTATGATGGATTCATAGTGTTTTATTATGGTTTGCGATATAAATTTTTAAAGTGATAAAAATATTTAAACATTCACACACAATGTAAAAAAAAATATAACAAAGAAAAATTAAAAATAAAATTTTGATTTAATCCATAATCCGAACTGAACTAAACCATTATTTTATGGTTTGAAAAATTTCTAATCGGAACCGAATTATTATTTAATGGTTTGGTTCACGATGGAAGAAAACCAAACCATAAATGGTTTAATTTTATTGAAAACCGAACCAAACTGATCCGTGCTATCTCTGACACTTATTTTCATTTCCTTTTCAAGTGCAACACATTAATTGCACCAATAAAGCATTTCTGAGGCGCTGGCATATGTTATTTTCATTTATTTTTCTAATGCATCACATTAATTACACCAATACAACTATAAGGTAGCCTGACTTCTTTGTTTTTTTATTAGCATTAAATCTTAGCATATCTACTGTATTTCTTATAAGAAAATAAATATACATAATAACAAAATTCAAATTGCTACATTAAGTAAATTATTTATTTATTTTTTATTTTTCTAATTTTAAATTTTTTATACTTATTAATTTTTGTTCTTTTTATCCATCTTATTATATATTATTATAACATTAATCAAGGAAATAGATTTTCCATTAAGACCTATAAAATTAAAATATCTTAATTAGTTGTACTATTAATTGGTATGTTCACAATTTTCTTTTTTTTTTTATTAATAAAACCAAATGACATTTAATTATTTAAATATATCAAAATTTAATTTTAGAACTATAACAAATCATATTTATCTATAAATTATCTTAATGACATTAACCTACCAAATTTGTTGGGAAAAAGAACTTTCTATTGATCTCTCTCTCTCTCTCTCTATGTACGTACGTATGTATGTATTACATGTTGAAGTTGAAAAACAAAAGCTATTATTTTCAAGACCTAAAAGCAAGAGTTCCTTTTCAAGAGTTAAAGTGATAATGAAATATAGTAACTTTTTTAATGTTGGAATACTAGAAAGTTTGAAAGTAGAAGCAAGAACTACGATTCCTTAAAATCAATGATCAATCTCATTCCATCTCTATTAATCGTTGTTATTGTTTGAATTATATTTTATCATACACGTAGTTATTATCGTTTATTATGAAGGATAATTTTGACAAATCTTATTAATCATTTTATTCCATTCCCTTTTGTGAATGTATCAAAACATAGGATATTAGGAATGGGTTTGCTATTTTCTTGTTCAATCCATTCCATTTTATTCCTTCGATGTCAACCTATTTCATTCTAGACGATTCCAGTACACCAAATATGACATAATTTTCTTTACGAAAGGATTTTTAATTTAGCTTTTTTATTGTCTTATCGTATCATTTCATATAACAATTACTATAAACACTTAATGATAAATATTTTATATTTCATATAATCAAACATGAAGTATCATCTAATTGTTTGTAATATATCATATAGAGATATAGATATCAATTATAATCACTATAACTTTTAATCTATATAATAGTGATTGTATTATAAAATGAATATAAAGTTTCTATATATATATTGTATATAATATATTATATATAAAATACTAAATATACAATTTATGACACCTAGATCGTGCATTGGTAATATATCATACACAATATAACATGTGTTATGCATTACATATGCCATCATGATACATGTTTTACATTTATTGTACATTATAATTAAGCAATATAATATCATAGATGAATTTTATGATTTACATAGAGAGAACTATTGCTGAAAAAATTGATATAAATTCCATCATAGATTAATCTTATGACATGAAAGAGCGACAAGTTAGATTTTGATTTTTTTTAGTATAATTTGATGATTATACTTATTTCCTTTACAAAACAATAACATATGAGTAATTTGATGATATTGGTTATGACCCTTAGCCTTTTAATTCTGCATCTGTTCTACTCATACCTTCTCCTATAAGATACAAGGTATAAATTTCTATACCAAGAACCTATCCTATAGCACCTTATACATATCTTGTACTTGTACTTTATAAAACTTATAGTGTATCTTATACGGTGTTGAACTTATAATTTTTTCCCTTTTTCATCAATTTTTAAGTTTATTATAATATATAGCTTTATGTAATAAGTAAAACTACCTTATTTTATATAGTCACTATAAATAACCTATAAAAAGAAATTTAAAAAATATTTTCTTTAATATCACAAGTTTTACAATATGTAAAATTTTTTTATACATTAAAATTGAAATTTGTAACAAACACTTGTTGAATTTGATTGCATGATTTCAACAAAATTGTAAAACATTCAGCAAATTTTAAAAAACCTTTGGACACTTTAGAGATAATTTTGTATTATTTATACTTAGAAGATAAATAACACTTTTATACAACTTAAAAGTTTAAGTACAACAATCACTAGTAGTAATATAGGCTAAAGGACAAATTATTCGCCTTAGTAGACCAATTTTTTTTCATTAATTGGCCTAGTGAGGTGAATATTTCACCTCAAATTTTCCTCTTTACAGCTTGGCCATCATAGGCTTAAAGTGGTGAAAATTGCCACTTAAATAAGTAAAGAGGTGAGTTTTGCCTCTGACTATGTTATAGAGGCAAAATTCGCCTCTTAAGTATTTTTTTTCTCTCCTAATTTATTAGATGTTTCATTTTCATTCTTTTAAATCCAAATAATTCCTTTTTAAATTAAGATACTTGTTTGAATTATATCATTTTTTTACTATATTATTTTTCTTATGTTAACTTATATTAAATACAAATATTAACTAATTAATTATCAATGATGAATTATTTTTCTTTAACTTAATACACATATTTTATAAATGATGAATTCATTATATTGCCATTAAATTATTTTGGCATGTGTTAACATTACAAATTTAATGTCATCAAACACTTGAAAAATTAATAAAAAATCAATAGTTGGTTAATAAACCATCAAATATTTAAAAATGAAAAAAAGAATTATACTCACCATAAAATAAGATATTACCCTTAAGTCTCTTTGTTGATACAATAGTAACACAATCGTAAAGTGTTCAAAGTTTGAAAAGTCCATACAAAAGCATTAGTTTCCAAATCAATACATAACAAATAAAAAAAAAAAAAAAAGACTAACATGCCTTTGCCAAAGTTGAATGAAGGAATTGAAAGGAAGGAGTCAAAGAGAGGAACCAAGGTATTGTGTAGAGGAGGGAGAGAAGAATATAGTATGTGTGTGGAATAAATTTGGGTGAATATATAGGGAGTACTACGAGGCAAAAATCACCTCACACCTTAGAAGACGTGAAATCGCCTCACTATCGTAGTCATAAAGTGAATTTCACCTCATTTTTCTCTAGGGTGAGGCACTAAATTTTGCCTCTGTTAGGGAAAATTCAAAATCTCAATACCTGCCACTCATTTTCCAAATTTATCCCGCACTTGCCATTGTGTTTTCTATATATATATCTATATAAATACTTAATTACACATCAATATTATAATTTGTTCTATATTACTAATGGTATAATTATATAGTTGTAAATACTATTAATAATATAAATTAATATATGCTATTTAACTCATATAGTAATAATGATATATTATAAAATATAACAAATATTAGTAATTATCACACATTATATAATTTCCATAGTTATTCACTAATAATAATTTGTGATCTTACTTTTGCTACATGAAACTAATTTATTTTATTTTATTTTAGGTCTTTAGAGTTCTATGTTGTGACATTTAATATATAATTCATGTTTAGATTTGTCAAATATGAAAAGTTAATGTGTAGTAACATGAAAATAACAAAAACAATTCATCCATACAAACAAAAAACTTAAATTAGGTTCTCACAATTCCCACGAACTACAACAAAATATCAAAATCCACAAAAAAAACAAAAATTGAAAATCTAAATATCATAAACATATTAGAAAACAAATCCCTTACATACCTAGTGTATCTGGGACTAACACTATTGAGCAAGAGTTGATACAGTACATGAGGTCTTCAAGGATGCTTTAGTTGAAGAAGTGGAAGGCCCTCGGATAGTAAACGAATGGTTGGACAAGGTACTGGTGATATGGTGGTGCTAAAGCAAACTAGGATGAACTCTATCCAAGCGATGGAGGATGAAATCGGGACAGACTCGGGTCTAGAGGTGGAGTTGCACCTAGGAATGAATACGGGCCAAAGAGGGGTGACTACTATGAATGATGGCCACAAGGTGTCCCTCTTGCCCATAGCGAAACCCAATGTGTGGGGATAACCCTACTACCGTGTGGAGCTATGTAAGTACCCAACTGATGGATCATGCGATGCCTACATGCAACCAGATAGTTAGCTCAACATCCTATAAAATCCCTAGTACAACTGTGGATGTGGATGTAGTACCATTGGTGTAAATGGTATCAAAGTGGAGCTCGGTCGACATGGATCGAAGCTGCTAGCGGCACTATCCCTAAGCAGTGTGAACTGAGGGTTTGTAGCGTGTTGCTTGTAGGATGGCATCTAAGGAGGTCAGACGTAGCTCATCAGCAAATTAATCTACTGCTATATTTGATCCATCTGAAGCTGCATCATGCCCCTATAACTCCAAGTGCAAAATAGTCTCATCATGGGGCTGCTCGTACTAGGCACGCTTATGGTAATCTATCGATGCATTGTACCCTATGACACGACAATAGTCAGATTTATGGCCCAAATCCTCCTCCATAAATCTTCATTGCTCACAAGCATCTTGTTTGTTGCAACGGCATGTGCGTGCTCCTCTTTCCACATCAACTTCTAGCTAGATTCCAACTAAAAGTATCACACTTAAAACAATTAAAATGTTCAAGTACCATTGTGGTACGGTTTTTTTTAGGTATTATTTTGTTACAAACCAAAAGGTTTAGGTATTGCAAATAAAACTTACTTTAAAATCAATTATTTAAGCTATCTTTAATATGGAATTTAGTAATAATAGGCTATGAAGATGTTTAAAAGCTCTTGAATTTAAACATTTTTATTAAATAATAGTAATTTGGATAGAACTATACGAGCACATTTACTAAATATTGCATAAATAACCCATATACTTTAAGATACTAGGAGTTCATTTATGATCTTAGGAGTTATATACATGACCTAATGTCACTTTGTTATATCTTACGCCTAGTAATCCATCTTAAAGATGATGATAGATGTGAAGGTCATTTGAGCATTAAGTGTATTCTAGACTAAATAAGGTGTTTATGATGGTATAAGAGTAAATTAGCTTGATAAAAGTTCATTTTGGTGAATTTATTCAATCTAATCAATTTAATATTTTATAATTTTGAATAGTCGTGCAATTACAACCACAATGATATAAAGAATATAAAATTCTAATGACAAACAAAAAAGTTATAATAGTTAGAAGAAGATCAGATGTGGAATCTTTTTTATTTTTTATTTTTTGTGTGTGTTGGGGTAAGTGGGGGGGAAGGGCACCAACACTAGGTTTAAGTTAATATAAGATACTTTGCAACTTGACAATTCATAGGTGTGACATAGGTGAGCTCAAGAATGTCTAAAGAGATTATGAAAGCTCTTGTGAGTATCCCTTTACTTTTTGACTTTTGTGAAGTGGCCACAATTCATATGACCACTGTCTTCTATTTGATGAGTCACTATGAATTCACTTATAGGAATCATGAACTCCTTGAATTTGTTGATATATGAATTGTTGAAGTGATTGGTGAATATTTTTGTATCAGGAGTATACCTTTATTTGTAGAATATTTCATGGATAGTTTTGTGTTATTATGAATTCTTAGTTAGTATGACCAATTTATATAACTAATTGTTTAATCTAGATATTATGCTGTTATTTGGTTTATATTGGACAAATTCATTATTGCATTTATGGTGTGGCATGAAAGAACTTAAGGCCCATATATTGAAAGACCGATTGAATAAAATGTTATTGGACTATATTACTCTGTTCATTCGAGGATTATTTGAACTCATTTTGCATTTATATTCATCAATAATCCTAAGAATTGGTGCTTGATATAATTATTTGTTAATCTTAAGTAAATGAAACTTATGTGGACACTTCGACATCAATTGATGAAGAAATTACACAAAGGATCAACTAAAAAAATAAAATCAACAAATCATGGAGACAAGGAAGCTAACTTGGCCGTGCCTATGATGGGGTGAAGAAATTTTGTCTATAGAATGTAGGCAAAGGTGCGATTGTATTAGAGCAAAGATGAGCTGCATGTAAAGACATGGCTAATTTGCAATCGCGAGAATGGACGTGCTAAGATATAAAGTAAATTCTTCCATATTTCAACACCATAAAAGGCACGGGCACCCAATTTAAGGCATGCATCCACAACTGGTATCACCCTCTCCCATACGACCATGTGGAAGCTAGCATCAAATTTTAAGAAACTCCACAATTGATTACGCGAACTGTGGTGAGACCGCAGCTAGTATTATTGCTCATTCACACTCAAAGACACTAGCCTTGGTGCGGTTATGCGAAGAAGAACTTGCAATTGAAATTAAAGCATGTGTTCCGAAATGTGGCCATGCTATAAGGTGCATTACGTTCATCTAATGTTGATTCCTTTATTTTTTATCCTTTTGTTATGTTAGCTACCTCTTTACTATAAATACAACTTTTTGCATGAAACCTTAAAATATATAGTATACTTATACTCATAAATATATAGAGAATATATAGTTTTTGCAAGGTTTATACATTGCTCTTGGGTACATAAATGGTTTCTAAGGATTTTTGAGAGAAAATTCAAGGAGATCATTTATTGGACCTTGACAAATTTTTAGAGATGGAGTAGTGAAATCCTTCAACTCTTGATTAATTGATCCAATGAATTCTGATAATTAATGCAATTCTAAGTTGCTATTAATCTAGAAGAGATTTCAATTGATAAACTTACAATTAGCAATTAATGATCCCGAGTAAGATATTAATATATATTTAATAATTCAACAGTTCAAGAAATCAATATGAATTTAGTGAGAATTTATTGAGTTATATGATAAGGCTTAATGGTGAAGAAAGATTTAAGCATCTTCATAATTTGTATAAATCCTCTTGTGAATTGATTCTAGGTTTAGTTAGTAGTTTAATTGTTAAAACTCTTTGAATTTTAAAGGCTAGATAATAGAAACTAGGTGAGTAGTAGACTTGTCAAGTTCCCTGGGTAAAATGACTCTATGATAAACTCTCTACTATGATAACAGGTGCACTTGCTTAATGTGTTGATCATAGTTAGGATTTTGCACATTGATTTATAACTTTTAAAACTTGGTCTGTTAATATACTACCACACAAAGCACAAACCAAAAGGACTTATTGGTCATAATTAAAAAGTTTAATTTACATGCATGGATCTAAAGGTCTTATTTTGAAAAGCTCGGTTTATAAGCTTAAGTTGATAGCATATAGATTGTACTCTTAGTTTTTAATCCACTTATAATCCTTAGGGATTGACCTATAATTATTCGATTTACCTACAAAATTGATAGGTGCACTTGCCTATATAGGGTCCATGATTAATTGGTTGGCTATAGTCATAAAATACATCTCGCATCATATGTATTTCCAATGCCCCTAGCAAATCTATGCCAAAGAAAGAACAAATAAATTTCAACAAGTATTTTGTAATAGTGATGATTCGATATCTTTTATGCAAACAACTTCTTAGTTTATTTTTTTTAACTTCTTATGACTATGTAGAAATCCTAAATATTCCAATTATTTTCGAATAATATTTAAACTTGTCTCAGATCAAAGTTTGGTTTAGTAACTTTACGCATTTGAAGATTTTACTTGTGTAGAGTGACATGGGCATATCTTCATTTAAATTTATATAATGTCCTATATCTCTAAAATATGTAAGAGAAGATTCAAATCCACTTAATTAAAATGCAGTTATCTATGTAATTATTTTTTTTTTCATTTTAGCGATTATTCTATTTCCTTTCTAGTGTTTTTCCTTCTTAATGGTTTTCCTACAACCAAAACCATCCTTGTGTGCATATGTGTGTGTGTGTAAACTTGTGGGGAAGGTGTTATACTGTCTAAGGATGAAATTATCATCTATTGATTAAGATTTCTCAATAGATTCTATTTTTATCAATACAATGTAATAGTGGCAAACATTGTACCTATTAATCTCCCTTATTAAGATTATGTACTCGGTAGTAGGATTCGTCAAGTTACTTTTATCCATTGGTCATAGCAAATCCTACTAACATTTTTATCATTGAAATCTTTGTGAGCCATGCCAAACTTTTGTGTAATGATCTATTTATGTGAACAATAGTGATTCATATCAATTGTTTGTTTGATTAAAATCTAGTTTGATTTGCTATTCATAAGTTGTTTTGAGTAGCGATTCGTCTATGCAATTTATTACCTATTACTTATTCATATAAAAACCCACAAAAGAAATTTCCATTGAAGTCCTTTTAAACTAAAAAGGCTTTATCTGTACTCATTGTTGCACCTTTTTTTTTTTTTGTGGTTTGGGGTGGGGGGGGGGGGGGGGGGGGGGGGTGTCGCAAAATGTTTCACTTTTTGGTTATGTTCAAAATTGGTAGGTTAGTCTCCTTACAAATTGGAGAATTAATTGGTTGAATTGTGGGGCAATACCTCCCATGTCATGCGACAATAGTGCCAAGAGATCCCATGTCTATTGCATAAAAAGTAACAACAACACAACCATCCTCGACATAAGTTGAGTGAAATTAGTAATAACTAATTTAATGATCCCGTGGTCTCTTGCAAAGCCCCCAAAATATACACAAAAAATTGGCACTAGATTGTTTTAGTTAACATCTTAGGGTAGTGGGAGGAACTTATCCTCTACAAGTTCAATATTGACCATTTGGTCTTCAAAGATAGTGTCAAATGGGCCAGTATTCTCTTCCTTATTGGTGCCATCGCTAAGTCATTGAAATCTTTGTCTCCAATGGAGCTACTCAAATGTTGATGCAAGGTCTTAGTTAATGTTGTCTCATAGATGTTGCACGAGTCTCATGCCATGCTTGTCTTAAGAAGAGTGACATAGAGATGGCACTTACAGAGATTAATTGGAGAGAAATGATTGGTAGGAAAAGTAAGCAATCTTAATGTCTTCAAATCGATAATTGATGGAGAAGCTTTGGAGCATCAACTTGACATTTCATAATTGGAATTCAACTCATTCTTTGTTTCAGCCTTATATGATCTTTGGAAGTAGAGATTTCATTGTCTTATAATGTTTCTCTGATTCTGAAAGCTTCCAAGAAAGTTAAATGAGAAGACTTGATTAAGTCTTTGTAAACTCCTAGGCTTAATGTCATCTAGCATACGATACTTATGGTCAGCACATGACATTAAACTTGCTCATTTCAAGCTATCCAAAATGGGCGTATTAAGGGTTTAAGGCTAGTAACTATATTTCTTATAGTGTATCACCTATGCTAAGAAATTTTGAGAGTGATGAATCAATCCAATGATCCATGTTTCAATAATGTAGAAAGTAAAATTCAAATGTCGAGTTTTAGACCTAGTATTGGTTTAGATTCGACTCTCTGGGCCCTCTGAATTAAGGTAATGGGTTTTATCCCAACCCTACTTTATCAATTCTAATGTGGTTTGATGCTTCACAGTTCCCTTATCTATCACACATCTGTTTCAACTAATTGAGATTGCTTGCATTTCGCTATTCACTTTTGCTTTAATCATCCCTTATAAGTCACCCCTTTAAAGTCGCATGTAGCGCAAGATGCATAAAGCATACATGTAGGGGTATGCCAAAAAAAAAAAAAAACAATAAAATGAAAAATCGAACTAAAACCAGAAAACCAATATGAAAAATATGGTTAATTGGCCTATTGGTTTCATTTTAGGATTACAGATTTTATTTTATTTTTTTTGGTTTTTAGTTTCAGTTTAGGTTTGTAACTACCAGAAATCGATGATTAGTAGTTCACCAGTCCAATATTTATAATTATATTATATATAATACACATAAAAATATAATTAATTTTTCAAAATATATTTATATATAGAGATAAAATAAAAACCCTAAAATCTATTGTAATTTGGGACATGTTGTAATTGAAACTTTTTTGTTTTAATTATTATGCTGTTATTGTGTTTTAATTTGGATTAAGGAGAAGATATCAAGTTTTAATTTGTGTAATATTGTATTATTCTTATAATATTGATTTGATGATTTTGTGGTTTTTGATTTGTTTATTTGCAATTTTTGAATATAATTATAAAACAAAAGGGTTTAATTTTTCATGATTATAACTACAATATGGTTAATCATATCTTTTGATTAATTATAATGTTGAATGGTTAAAAATCGAAAACCGAAAATATTAACTTAAAAAAACTTAAAATAGTTAACCGTTAATAATGGACCGGTTTAGGTTTACGATGTTAAAAAACCGATCATTTTGATTTGGTTCAAAAATGAGGTCATGAACCGTTTAATCAAACTGTGCACACCCCTATACACACGTGGCCTCCATAATCAATTCTTTATCCCACAAATGCCACTAAATTAAATCTTCTTGAATCATTTCAAATATGTAGCCGTCTTTCTAAACCTTGTCTTTTAACCCAAAAAGTGTAACTCATGTAAACAATAAATTAATAGTACACTTAACCCAATATTTTAATATAACAAAATTTAAGTCTTTACTAGGTGAATGTAAGAATCCTTTGTGATTATATTAGAAAATTTCAGATGCTTTGACGTAATAATATTAATAACATGAAAGCCCGGAAGCCCTAGTACTATGTATTAAAGTATGATGATTAAATTCAATGATCATTCCTGCTCCTCCAATTGAACTCCAAGCGTAAAGACAAGACGGTTTATTATGGTGCACCTATGGGACACGTTTGACTCGGCTTTTTGATTAGTCCAAGTAGCGCGTGCTACCATGAATGACCGGACAAGTATGGGTCACTTCGGGTCGGAACTTGGAAGTATACTACTACTTCCCCGAAATTCCCAATGGCAAAATCCTTATTCTGTATTACATTTATATAATCGATCCTATGTTAATAATATTGGAAAGTATTAAATATATTGTTTTTAAGACCCAAACAGATGCTTGGAGCGACTGTCAAGGGGATGGGGAAACCAATAATATTTATAATAATAACTATTATTAACGATAATAATAGAACTAAGGTCCAGCGGCTTAAATTAACTGAAAAATCTAGCGAATAAAAGTATATTGCTAATTGGCCAATAGTTTGTGTCTGACAAATCCATACCCCGTTTCGAGGTTTTTTTTTTTTTTTTAATTTTTGGTCCAATGAACCGTTTCCAGGTTTAGATAATAACAAAATCTTGCTTCATGTGTGAAAGGTTTAAATTTTTGTTGAAAATTATGAGTGAACCTTTGAGGAATAACTTTCAAGGTTAATGACAAAAAAAATGAGAAGTCCAAGTCTTCAAGTTACTGGTCAGCTTGGGTATGATTTGGACATGGTTGTGCCCGTTCACATGAGCCAATTATTCAAATGCCCCACCGTCTAAGTCACAAGAACATGATTTATATATGTACGAGCCCCGCTATGTGTATTTATATATATGGTCCGTTTGGCATCTGGTGTACAGTAAATGACATCTATTTTTTTTTTAATTTTTTTAATAAATTATCTATAAAAAAAACATAATTATTTCCATAAAAATATCAAATAGATCAAATATATAAAATATAACTATAAATAAGATATTTTTATATATAAAGTTTAGATACAAATATAGATACAGATACAAATGAGAAATAAACAATCCGATCCTATAAAATCAAGAATTTACCAAAACTTTCTCGTAAACAAATTTCCTTCTAGTTTGATCAAGATGGGAACTTTAAGTCAAAAAAAGTACTATTAATTTACATTTGGTCATACTTCCTCTTTAACCTGGTTATTCGAGGAAAGTCAGCGAACTTGAAGGATATGAAGCTTGCAAGCCATCGAGATGTAGCCATGATGGTCCAATACAACAAACCCCTTTTAGTTCCTGAGAAAACATGAAAATATTTGTGGCTATCCTGGATTCGAGATTGTTTGCGATAAAAACAGAACAACAATGTTTGGTATGGATCACTACTCTGTTAAGCATATCAATTATATAAACATGTCAATTCAGCTAGTAAACAATAATTTCAGAGACAAAGATTGTTCAGCTCCCCAATCTTTTGCAGTCCCTCCAGACAATCCTTTCCTTAACTAAACTTCTGATCTTGCCATGCTCTTGTTCTTCAATGACTGTGTTAACGCATCCTTTCACGATTTTAAAGCAATTCAAATAAATTGCTCTTCAATGGCAAAGAAAATTGCCTATGTAGCTCTAATCACTGACGAAAAATATTTTAAGGCAAATACAGATGGTATGTATTCATGGACGTGTTATTCATTTGCAATAGTTCCAGTAGAGATAAAAGCAAAAACAAATCAAACAATAGAAACTACGGACCATAGGAATCTGGTGAAAAAAGGGTTCACTCTAAAGTGGTCAGTCTTAACCGACTAGTGCTATGATGAGTGCCAGAAGAGGGAAGGCCAGCGTGGGCAGTCGAAAGAAAATCAACAATTTGCATGTTATTACCGAGATGGAGTCCATGACAGGGACTGCAACCCCGGTAAGCCTGCGGTTTTGTACACAACAATGCATTGAATGAAACACTTTTGTTCTAACATCCTCTTTGTAATTCTCCCGCAGGACATCCAAATTTCAGGCTGCAGATAAGTGTAGGTATTACTACTCTTTTATCTTTATACATTGCATCAAATCATAATAGCAAATAATAAGTCTATGTATTACTACTCTTCTTACTATCTTACCATGAAGTACAGGGATAGAGAGGGAAAAAAAAATAAAAAATTGCACTACTCGTTCTGTTCCTGAAGTAGAAAAGTATTAACATCTAAAACCCCATGATTACCATTCAAGAATGCATTATAGCCGTGCATCAGTAAGTTTCAAGAACTTCTCGATCAAGCAATAGAAGGGCTATAGTTAACTCACTATGTATTTTCCTCCTTCAAAGAAATATAATACTTATTTCAAGCTTTGTGTAGCGTAGAGTTTGATGCCAGTGTGGTTTAGGTGTTGTTGGAATTAGGGTCAAAGTGTGCTCAATCGTCACATATAACACTTGCGTATTATAGCTAACCTAAAAATTTGTTTATTATGACTATTTGCTAACCACTTTTAGATTTTGAAATCGTATAGTTAGATTTTGAAAAAACTTGATTTGCAATGGTAAAATAAAATTTTACAAAAATATTTTAAAACCTATTCTCATGAGTAGACCAACATTCACTAATAAAATCATACTATCAGATATCTCAAAATAAAAAGTACCTTGTGTCATGATAGTCAAATAAAGCTTGAAAGATTAATTACAAACCATAGGCTCTACAACTAGGCCCTTAAAGATATATAAATTCGAAACAAACATGAATCAAGATTTCAAAAAAAAAAAAAAAACAATGATCCTATTCACTTCACTTGTTAACAAATTTCATCAGAGTCGACCTAAACCGAAATAATTACCAACATCCAAATCAACACCTGGAAAGAAAAGAAATGAGCTAAAGCTTAGTACAACAGCAACACAATTACACATAAGATGAGGACACACACTGATCCTAATGCAATACAACAACCAACAGATTATATCTCAAATTTAAAGTATAACAAAACAACAATAGAATACTCACACTTCGACAATATGTCATGGGAATATAGGGGTCTTATATAGTAGCAACTACTCATGGGTTAATTTATGCAGCTCAAATACTTATATCTCCTATAGGAATATCCGTAGTGATAGTATGGGTTAAGGGTTGTAGCAGTTATGCATCTCTACCTATCACAATCTATAATATAATACAACTCAATCGATCTCATAAGTCATAAGCCATACTATATTACTTCTCCCCAGTCTTGATAGATATTATCTTGATATCGTTTACCCTATCTGCTACCCATCAAGCCACCTATGATTATCATTAACAATGATAGGGAGTGACCTAAATGCCTAACTATTGTGTTGGTATTGCCTAGTAAGGTTATCGCTCCTTAGATCGGATTCAATGACCACAGACAAACAATAATAAATTATTAGATATCTTTAAGCTTTAGTTCATTTAGAATGCCTACTTTAAACAAACAATATTCAAGTCACTTCATAGTTGACATGATATCCACAATTCGAAAAACCAAATTATAGGTCAAGCTAAGTCAAAAGCTACCCATGTATCTACTCAAGAAGTTAATTCATATAAGTATTTAATAAGTTATCAACTTATATGAAAATCATATTTAATATCCAATTTTCTAGCAAATATACATTTGAAACAACGTACTCCTCTTATTATTCATGATCTAATTTAACATATTACAATTATATTTATCTAAACCAATTACAAGTTATTATGACCATATAAAAGTTCACTAATTAGTTTTGTTGGTCCCGTTTAAAACAATCAAGAAGGGGGTGAATTGATTGTTAAAAAAATTTCGTTAGCACTAAAAATTTACGCGAAGGTTCTGTAAAGGTTCTATAAAAGATTCTGTAAAATTGTTTTTCTCTCTTATAACGAATTAACCTTTTGTAGGCGTGAGAATAAATAAAACAATTGTAACACAATATAATTGAAATGCATGAAATTAAATAGAGTAGAGAAGAGAGATCAGCGATATATAGTGGTTCCGCCTTGTGCGTCAGTCCACTCTTCCAGCTCGAGCCGGGGACCCAATTTCCTTTGGGTTTGTTTCACTATATCCAATGAAAATCAATTACAAACTTGTACAAATCCCTCTGCTCGATTCTCACGCTATACACTAGCTTCAACCGACCTACAGAGTTTACACTTGTAATTGAACTAACTTAGAAGCCAACAACAAGTTGCTTCCTTTGTAAAATAGCAAAAGATAAAGATGCAATAAGGAAAGAATTGCTCTATTCAGCACTTGAAAAGAAAGATGAATGAGACTTCTTTTTCAAATCTAATGGCTATTTGATCGAAACTGAATGTTAGATTGCTCTCGAATTTTTTCTTGTTCGTGAACTCTGTTTTTTCTGTATCTTATTCTTCTTTTCATTTCTGTTCGTGTCTTCCTTCTTCTCTAACATTCTGATTCTTCTTTCGTTGTAGAGATAAGGCTAATATCCCAAATATCTCGGATGTATATCTTTGACGTCTTATCTTCAATTTCAAACTTTCAAAAAATAAACTTCTGATTTCTTTAATAAAACTCGTTCTTCTTGTTGTCATTTGAATTCTTCGTACCAGTTAGTGATTTGAATTTGCTGAAGACGATAAGCTCTGCTTGATTTTCGTGATTCAACATTATCCATCTTGATTTACTGTTTTGACTCCTGATACGATCAATCCTTGTTGAAGATAATTCTGGAGAAGATCCTTGCTGATATCTCGGTCTTCTCCTTGATTCTCGCATGTTATCTTCCAGAGGATAATTCAATTCTTGATTCGGTTTCCTTCACGAATATCTACTTTGAATATGCTTCTATATAGATCCAATCAGACAACATAACTTCCTTGTCTTGAAACCAATAGATAGTAAAACGTAACCATTTATTATTTCCAGTAAACCTTCTAAACAAATTTGAAATATTGTTTTGAATCCAATATTGTTTGAATCCCCTAGGATATAATCCGACTTTAGTGAAACAAATAAGTATATTTCCCAAATATACTTATTAACTCGGAGCTAGGTCTTCAAATAAATAAAGATTCATCTTTAACACATGTCTTATTAACATACGTAATATTTCCCAGAGGTTCTGTGTAAAGTTCTGTATTTCTGGAAATGTATTATCCTTTAACTTTTCTTCTGAAAAACATTCTGTAAAACATTCTGTGTTTCTTTTCCTTTTGAAGCATTATCCAGACCGAACATTTTGTAATTTAATTCCTCTAAAAACTTGTTCTGGTCTAACATATTTAAGATTTAAGATTCTAAAATATCCAAGATTTAAGATCAATCATCCAAACATATATGATTGATAAATTCTCCAACATTCTGTACAAGGTTCTGAATAACGTTCTGCACACTCATAAAAAGATTAGTTCTTTGGATCATTTTGTTATCATCAAAACTTCAGATATAGAGAATCAACATTCTCCCCTTTTTGATGATAACAAAACACTTTTATCCGCAAAATTTAAACAAATTAAACAAACATATTACTATTCATTCATTCAGCCAATCACATAAACAAAAACATATACTTTTATTTAGTTCTCCCCCTTTTTGTTACTCATCAAAATGATCAAAATAAAAGAGAAAGAAAATCCGAGAGAAATGAAAATATGTTCCATTACAGACCATAGCAGATAAAAAGTCTTAATATTGAGCATAAAAAAAATTTTTAAAGATCTTTAAAAGGAATGGTGGATTTCTTGGCTTGAGCTTTTTGACGTCGTCTTCTTCCTGGCAAAGGATGGAGACCAGATGACACTGGTGAAGTTGGTAGATATGCTTCAGGACGTTGAAGGACATCAAGAGGAGTGAATGGTACAAGGCTCAAATTAGGAGGAGTTGGTTCATAAGGTTGTCGAGCACGAGGAGAACCAGTAGCTGTTGAAGTGTCAGTAGTGACAGCTTCTGGAATAGGTTCTGGGATAGGCTCTTGAAGAGGTTCTTGCTCAACTGGAGAAGAACGAAAGAAAGATTTAGCAGAACCCGATGACATCTTTGATGGTGGTGGTTGGTTTTGATGCAAAGAGGACATCTGTGACTTAATTTCTGATGAAATGAACTGCTTGATATCCTGCTTGAAGGAATTAAGGGAATCAGCCATCAGCTTTGCTAAAGCATTTTCACTTGGGAACGAAGATGCTTCCCCTGGTCCTTCTGGAAGGAATCTTCACTGTCAGTGGAAGATTCAACCTGCAAGTTTTCCCGTATCTGGAACTTTCCACCAGTCATAGGCTTATACTGTTTCTTCTTTTTCTTTTCCACTGGCTCTTTCCCTGCTCTATGCATGCCTTCTTCTGGTTCCTCTTCCAAAGAAACTCCTGGAGAAGCTTCTGGAGTATGTTCTTTCTCCCCCTCAAATGTTGCCTTGATCTTATCCCAATCAATATTTTTCCTATGATCCTCGTGCAAATAAATTGCACCATCTATTCCATACCAGAATTTCTTATATGATCGAATTTGCATGTGATGGATACTCTTCTCTCCAATCCGCTTCAAACCAATTGGAAATTTTATTTTCTTAGGATGAGAAATTCCTTTAAATTTGAAAATTTCCATAAGAACATTTCCATAAACTCTATATTCTTGATCTTTCCAAATCCTTTTCAAAATTCTTTTAGCTATGTCTATTTTAATTTTCTTCATCATAGCTAAAATAACTAACCCATCTTCCTTTGTCACAGTTGTTGTACTTCCTTTCCTAGGAAGAATGCATTCCCTCACAACTTTATGAAGCATTCGAACCAACAGCTCAAACTCATAAACAAAACATCAAAATCTGGAAAAGTTCCTATATTTCCATTGATCCTTAAGAACAGTTCATTTCTACTCATAGAAACAAACATAGTATCATCATGACAGTCTTTCAATCCAAAGCATCTAATCAAATCATCACGTGAAATCGTGATGTTTTGTCCTTGAACCCTTGACTGTAAATTTCTAGCATCAACAAACTTTAAATTTCTATAAAATTCTTCTACCATTTCTCCCACTACAACTCCAGTCAGATTACATAACTTCTTACAACCAGCATTATCGAGCCATTTGTTCCAATAAAATCCATTTTTCTTAAAGTATCCAAAATCAAGAAATGCACAATCATGAATTTTTACCTTTGTGTAAGGACATAAAGGTTCAGATTCTTTGACTTGTTTGCGTTTCTTGGAGGGTTTCTGTTCCTTTGAGTGTCCTGATTTCCTTTTCTTTGTAGAACCCTTGGAAATTTTCTCCTTCTTTATTTTCTTCAGAAGTTCTGAAATAGGTTCTGGGTCTTGTTCTTGAACTTGATCTTTGTCTGATGTTTCTTTGTCAGGTTCAGGAACTTTCTCAGATTGTGGAACGGACTGAGGAGATTTTTCAGGCACGTTCGAAGGTGAACCATGTTGAGAAATGGTTTGTTCGGAATCTGACGAAGTGGGTGGAAGAGAAATGGGTTCTTTAGATGGAATGGTCTTGAAATTTTTGTTCGAGATACGCTGGGATTTCCTGGGAGCCATGAATGATTGAATTGAAGATTTAGGGTTTCAGCTTGTCAGGTACGATTTGGAGACGAGAGAGAAGGAATTTGTTTTTGGACAATTTTTGAAAAGAAACAGAATATAATATAGAGGGAAAATTAGAACGTTGGACGTTAAATCAAATAGTAACGTTGGACATTAAAGATTTTTGCACAATTTCCCGTACAGCCGTTGCTTAAAACCAATTAGAAATTTTCTTATCTTCAATTCGTAATTTGAAATTCTCATAATTATTAATATTATTATTTTTTAATAAAACGGATTACATATCCCAATTTCATTCCTTATAAATTCAAAATTCAATTTTTCAAGAGGTTTTGTAAAAATATCAGCTAATTGTCTATCAGATGGTACATAATCAACAACAATATTACCATTAATCACATGATCACGAATAAAATGATGTCGAATTTCAATGTGTTTAGATCTAGAGTGATGTACTGGATTTTTTGTTAGGTTAATTGCACTTGTATTATCACATTTGATAGGTATATTTTTAAAGAATAAACCATAATCTTTTAATTGTTGTTTAATCCATAGCATTTGTGCACAACAATTGCCAATAGAAACATATTCTGCTTCAGCTGTAGACAAGGCAACAGAGTTTTGTTTCTTAGATGACCAAGAAACTAATTTGTCACCTAAAAATTGACAAGTACCAGATGTGCTTTTTCTATCAATTTTGCAACCAGCATAATCTGCATCAGAATATCCTATTAAATCAAAATTTTGATTTTTAGGATACCAGATACCTAATTTTGAAGTATTTATCAAGTACTTGAAAATTCTTTTAACAGCTGTCAAATGTGTTTCTTTTGGTGTACTTTGAAATCTAGCACATAAACATACACTAAAAAGAATATCAGGTCTAGATGCAGTTAAATACAGTAATGAGCCAATGAGACTTCTATATAATTTTTCATTTACCTTTTTCCCATTAGAATCAGAATCTAACCTTGTTGAAGTGCTCATAGGTGTTGCAGCTCCTTTGCATCCTTCATACCCAAATTTCTTTAGAATTTGTTTAGTGTATTTTTCTTGATGTATGAAAATTCCTTCTTTTGTTTGTCTTATTTGAAGTCCAAGAAAGAAGGTCAATTCTCCCATCATTGACATTTCGAATTCTGCCTGCATGCTTTTTGCAAATTCTTGACAAAATACTTCATTAGAAGAACCAAATATAATATCATCTACATATATTTGAACAATTAAGATATCTTTGTCATATGATTTTAAAAACAAGGTTGTATCAACAGTTCCTCTTTGAAATCCTTTTGATATTAAAAACAAACTTAATCTTTCATACCATGCTCTTGGAGCTTGTTTTAAACCATACAAAGCTTTATTTAATTTGAAAACATGATCAGCTTTAAAAGGATCTTCAAAACCAGGTGGTTGTTCTACAAAAACTTCTTCTTTAATATATCCATTCAAAAATGCACTTTTTACATCCATTTGAAATACTTTGAAATTTTTATAACAAGCATATGCAAGCATTAACCGAATAGCTTCTAGTCTAGCTACAGGTGCATATGTTTCATCAAAATCTATTCCTTCCTCTTGTGAGTATCCTTTAGCTACTAGCCTCGCTTTATTTCTTACTATTTTTCCATTTTCATCCAATTTATTTTTAAATACCCATTTAGTTCCAACTATTGATTTGTTTTTAGGTCTAGGAACAAGATTCCAAACATTATTTCTTTGAAATTGATTTAGTTCATCTTGCATAGCTTCAATCCAACTATTGTCATTTAATGCTTCTTCAACATTAATTGGTTCAAAATCAGACAATAATGCAAAATGATTTTCAAAATCCTTTAAATTAGATCTTGTTTTAACACCAGATTCAACATTACCTATTATTTGTTCAAGGGGGTGAGAAGACTTATATTTCCAAGCTTTAGAAGTTTCTGGTTCAGATTCTCTAAGTTCTGTAGTACCTTCTATGTTACCTTCTGGAATATGTTCTGTATTTCCAGAATCTTGATTTTCCAAAACGGGTACTTCAGACTTTAGTTCTGAACAAGGATCTTCTTTAGTTTCGGTTTCTTTTTCATCTTCTGATTCATCATCCTTTATGTTTTCTACAAACTTAACATTTATTGATTCTTCAACTATTTTAGATGTTTTATTAAAAATACGATAAGCACGACTATTTAATGAATAACCCAAAAATATAGCTTCATAAGATCTTTCATCAAACTTACCGAGATTCATAGCATTCTTTTTCACAAAGCATTTAGATCCAAAAACATGAAAATAAGAAACATTTGGTTTCTTACCTCGAAATAATTCATATGCGGTTTTGGATGTCATAGGCCGAACATAAACTCTATTGATAATGTAGCAAGCTGTAGAAACTGCTTCAGCCCAAAAATACTCAGCAATACCACTTTCATTTAACATAGATCTTGTCATTTCTTGTATTGTTCTATTCTTGCGTTCAACAACTCCATTTTGTTGAGGTGTATATGGAGCTGAAAAATTGTGAGATATTCCTTGTTCTTCACAAAAACTTATAAATTTTGAGTTTTGAAATTCGGTTCCATGATCAGTTCTAAGACTAATTATGGAAACTCCTTTTTCATTTTGAATCTGTTTTGCAAATTTTTGAAAAGCATCAAAAGTATCTTTCTTATGTTTCAAAAACATAACCCAAGTATATCTTGAGTAATCATCAACAATTACAAATCCATATTTACTTCCTCCCATACTTAATACTCTTGTAGGTCCAAATAAATCAAGATGTAATAATTCAAGAGGTCGTTTTGTTGAAACTTCATTTTTACTTTTGTGAGAGACAGATACCATTTTATTTTTTAAGCACGTATTGCATTTCACATCATGTTTTATATTTATGTTGGGTAATCCTCTTATTATGTTCTTTTTAGATAATTTTTCTAATTGATGGAAGTTCACATGTCCTAACCTTTTGTGCCATGTAAAAATATTATCATGCATTGATAACAAACAACATGCATCTTCAATTTCATTTGGTCTTATTAAGTATATGTTTCTATTTCTAAAGCCTTCAAATAATTTTATGTTATTTTTATCAAAAGCAAAACATTTCTCTTTTTCAAAAATCATTTTGTAACCTTTATCACATAATTGACTAATGCTTAAAAGATTATGTTTCAGACCTTTAACTAAATAAACATTCTCTATTGTGTAAGGAGACATACCAATGCTTCCTGTTGCAATAATTTTACCTCTACTGTTGTCTCCAAATTTTACATATCCTTTTTCTTCCCATGTTATGCTTGTGAACAATGAAGCATTTCCTGTCATATGTCTGGAACATCCACTATCTAGATACCAAGTTCCTTTAATCTTTGCTTCATGTTCCTGCAAAATTCAAAAGGATCAAATTCTTTTAGGAACCCAAACTAGTTTGGGTCCTTTATAAGACAAGCTCGTTGAATACCTTTGTTTGACTTGATCATTACTGAGCTTGTTTCTTTTGTAATAACAATTTTTCTCAATATGTCCAAGTTTATTACAAAAGAAACATGTATATGACAAATTATCATAATACCTGTTGTTTACCTGTTTCTCATTATTTTTCTTTTGGTAACTTCTGAAATACCTTCTGATATTGTTTTCATATGTTGGATAACTTCTGGAATACCTTCTGGTATTATTTCCATATGGTGGATAACTTCTGGAATACCTTCTGGTATTATTTCCATATGACGGATAACTTCTGGAATACCTTCTGGTACTCTCTTTTACTTGTCTTACACCATTTCTTTCTACGTGATTTGTTTTCAGATTATCACTTTTCGTAACTAACTCCTTTTTGACGACTTGTTTAGCATCTATACCACTTTTAGCTTTCACAAATGTCATAGCTTTAGATGTTTTTGATGTAGATCCATGTTCATATCCTAATCCATGCTTTTCACATGTTAATCTTTGTGACGTAATTAACATAGTCAACTTTTTGTCACTTTCATTAAACTTATTAAATGTGGTCTTAATTGAATTAGACAACTCATCTATTTTTACTTTTAGTACACCGGTTTCTTCCTTTAGTAGACTATTATCTCTTCTCAATTTCTCATTATCTATATTTAATTTTTCAAGATCGTTTTTCAATATATCATTTTCATCAACAAGTAAAGAGTTCGTTTGCATTAAAACATCCTTCTCGTTTTTAAGAGATTTAATTTCATTATCAAACTTTGTTATTTTTAAATCAGCCTTTTTGAGAGCTTTTAGAAGTTTTTTCATTTCAAGAAGCATATCATCCTCAGTTAACTCATTGTCAGATTCAGAGTTTACCTCAGAAGTAGCCATTAGACAAAGGTTTGCTTCTTCTTCTTCATCTTCTGAATCTTCTGGATTACTTTCTGTGTCATCCAAATCACTCCACGTGGCTAGCATTGCTTGACTTCGCTTCTTGTATTGTTCCATTTTCTTTATCAACCTTGGACATTCATATTTAATATGTCCTGGCTTCTTACATTCATAACATTGAATTTCTTTCTTCTCCATTTTCTTCCCTTTTTCTTTGTACATTTTTCCTGCATCATTCTTATTATATTCAGTAGTTTTCTTAAAAGTACTATATTTCTTACCTCTTTGTCTCTTGAAGAATCGGTTGAGTTTCTTTGCTAATAGTGTTATGTCTTCCTCATCTTCATCTTCACTATCATCTAACCCAACTTGAGTAACTTCCTTGACTTTGAATGCAATCCCTTTAGTACTACTTTCCTCTCCTTGTGTAGTCTTTTTGTGTGATTCATAGGCCAATAACTTTTCTCTCAATTGACTAAGAGAAAGTTTGTTGAGATCCTGTGCCTCTTCTATAGCAGTTTTCTTGGCATCCCAAGTTGAAGGTATATTCTCAGCATCTTTCTTACAAGATCAGGATCACCAATCACTTTACCAAGTGATGCCAGCTCATTAGTAATTGCTGTGAACCTGTTAAATGCATCTTTCACAGACTCATCAGTTTTAAACTTAAATAATTCATATTGCTGAAGTAAAGCATTGATTTTAGTTTCTTTAATTGTATTAGTTCCTTCATAGGTTTCAATTAATCTATCCCATATTTCTTTTGCTGTTTCACAAGAAGAAATTAAATAAAATTCAGAGAGCAATGGTAGTTAGCAACAAATTTTTTGCTTTATTATTCTTTTCGATGATCTTCATGTCACTGTCTGTTAGAGCTGAATCTCCATTCGTGGTCACCACATTATCTCCATTAGAAATTACCTGCCAAGAATTATAATCATTAGCTTTAATATAGGTTTCCATTCTCATTCTCCAATAAGAAAAATTTGAACCATCAAAAAAAGGAGCACGATTAATTGCGACATTATTCTCAGCCATTTGATTTGATCACTCGTTTAAATAAAAGAGTCCTGCTCTGATACCAATTGTTGGTCCGTTAAAACAATCAAGAGGGGGGTGAATTGATTGTTAAAAAAAATTTCGTAGCACTAAAAAATTTACGCGAAGGTTCTGTAAAAGGTTCTATAAAAGATTCTGTAAAATTGTTTTCTCTCTTATAAAACGAATTAACCTTTTGTAGGCGTGAGAATAAATAAACAATTATAACACAATATAATTGAAATGCATGAAATTAAATATAGTAGAGAAGAGAGATCAGGCAGCGATATATAGTGGTTCCGCCTTGTGCGTCAGTCCACTCTTCCAGCTCCGAGCCGGGGACCCCAATTTCCTTTGGGTTTGTTTCACTATATCCAATCAATTACAAACTTGTACAAATCCCTCTGCTCGATTCTCACGCTATACACTAGCTTCAACCGATCTACAGAGTTTACACTTGTAATTGAACTAACTTAGAAGCCAACAACAAGTTGCTTCCTTTGTAAAATAGCAAAAGATAAAGATGCAATAAGGAAAGAATTGCTCTATTCTGCACTTGAAAAGAAAGATGAATGAGACTTCTTTTTCAAATCTAATGGATATTTGATCGAAATTGAATGTTAGATTGCTCTCGAATTTTTTCTTGTTCGTGAACTGTTTGTTCTGTATCTTCTTCTTCTTTTTATTTCTGTTCGTGTCTTCCTTCTTCTCTAACATTCTGATTCTTCTTTCGTTGTAGAGATAAGGCTAATATCCCAAATATCTCGGATGTATATCTTTGACGTCTTATCTTCAATTTCAAACTTTCAAAAAATAAACTTCTGATTTCTTTAATAAAACTCGTTCTTCTTGTTGTCATTTGAATTCTTCGTACCAGTTAGTGATTTGAATTTGCTGAAGACGATAAGCTCTGCTTGATTTTCGTGATTCAACATTATCCATCTTGATTTACTGTTTTGACTCCTGATACGATCAATCCTTGTTGAAGATAATTCTGGAGAAGATCCTTGCTGATATCTCGGTCTTCTCTTGATTCTCGCATGTTATCTTCCAGAGGATAATTCAATTCTTGATTCGGTTTCCTTCACGAATATCTACTTTGAATATGCTTCTATATAGATCCAATCAGACAACATAACTTCCTTGTCTTGAAACCAATAGATAGTAAAACGTAACCATTTATTATTTCCAGTAAACCTTCTAAACAAATTTGAAATATTGTTTTGAATCCAATATTGTTTGAATCCCCTAGGATATAATCCGACTTTAGTGAAACAAATAAGTATATTTCCCAAATATACTTATTAACTCGGAGCTAGGTCTTCAAATAAATAAAGATTCATCTTTAACACATGTCTTATTAACATACGTAATATTTCCCAGAGGTTCTGTGTAAAGTTCTGTATTTCTGGAAATGTATTATCCTTTAACTTTTCTTCTAAAAACATTCTATAAAACATTCTGTGTTTCTTTTCCTTTTGAAGCATTATCCAACCGAACATTTTGTAATTTAATTCCTCTAAAAACTTGTTCTGGTCTAACATATTTAAGATTTAAGATTCTAAAATATCCAAGATTTAAGATCAATCATCCAAACATATATGATTGATAAATTCTCCAACATTCTGTACAAGGTTCTGAATAACGTTCTGCACACTCATAAAAAGATTAGTTCTTTGGATCATTTTGTTATCATCAAAACTTCAGATATAGAGAATCAACAAGTTTAACAGCTACATACAACTTGTTGGACTTTAAAGAATTTACTAAGTCCATATTAGTTAATAAGTCTATATTAACTTAATTTAGCCAAGTTGGATAGAATTAATCAATCAAGTTCATTCTAGCTCAATCAAGTCTTTTAATTCATATTGAACTTAGATCAATTAATGAAGTCCATTTCATATTTAAAATACAAGTTAAATCTATTAGTTAGTAAGTCTAATAGTACATTTTATAATTCAAACTACACTTAGTATAAGTATGAACCTAACTCATTCCTATTTGCACAAGCACCAAATATATTATTTATTATTTATTTCTTTTTCTTTTATTCCATTTTTCTTTTTCCTTTTTTTATTACTATTACTAGACACAGGTGAGATCACGCTTGTGGTGGAGACCATGATGTTGATTAGTGGCTTCGTTACACCCATGATCAAGGGCATATTACATTACACAAATGGGATAGAGGAGATCATACCCTCAATAATGGTCGTGATTTAGGCTATGGTATGAACCACAAGTAAGATCACGTCCGTGATTGGCTTTAAACATAGGTTAATATGTATCACAGGTATCATCACACCCATGATTGCCTCAAGATCTCTAGTTCCGCTTGTATCATGGGCTATGCCATGCCTGTGATGGATAAGGCATTGGTTTTCACGTTTTCCCTTGTTCACTTTCCCTGATTTAACTGATTTAACTAGTTCTTATGATTTCCTTTTTAGCAAAAACATCTCAAAGTCAACATGTAAACTTGCATTCATAACTATATAATGCTCTTATACACATTTCTACATCATATTTTCTTATTGCATTTCATCAAACACCTAGTATGCACAAGCAAATACATATTTAGGTTTTAACATAAATGTTTATATATCACTAACTTATCCATATCATCATAAATTCAACATCTATTTAACAGTAATATCATCAAAATTATATATTCACAATAATTAATTAAGGAAATCAACTAAATTTACTTGTCTTGTAAATATAAGCAACTAAATCTTTACTACTACTTCGTTAGTTTGATGGAGCTTCTTCAAACTAAATTCCTTCTTTAATCTTAACTTTTATCTTCAAATTTACCTAAGAAATTATGTTTATTGTTATTGGAAAGGATTTTGTTGTAAGATTTTGGGATGTTTTAAAGAGAGAAATGAAGTGAGGATCAGAGAAAGAGAGGGAGGTAGCTTGAAACGGAAAGAAAAGAAAAGAAAAGAAAATGAGGGATTAGGGTTTTCTAAGGGTGTTTCGGCTAAATGGGTTAGGCCTCTTAGTTAATAGGCTTAAGGAATTTGAAATAACTAGAAAGAAGTAAGAAAATTTAGGAAGTAGAAATTGATAAATTGAATTAGAAATTTAGCTTAAGAATTCAATTGGTAGGAATTTGGTATTTAGTTTGAATATGAGAATTCATAACTTAGGAATTGATATTTATGATCAAATAGTTGGATTTAAATTTCTAGGGATTAAAGAATTGGAATTTAGACTAAAATAACTAGATATATTAGGGGATTAAGTAGTTGTACTTAAGAAATTTAGTTCATTTGAAAATTGGAAGGGATGGACTAGTTTAGTTTGTTGGAATAGAAAATTAAAAGAATTAGATAAGTTGGAAGGGGCATTTGAAATGTCAAATTTCATTGAAATTTATTTACTAATTCGATTATGTCAATTTATCTAATCATTCCTTATAGTATACTTGATTTATTTAATTAAACTATCTAAATTAAGTTTAAATTAAAGTTCAAAATCAACCATCTATTATACTATTTAATTATAACATTTCTAACTTAAGCTGGCAAAAATTTGGATATTTCATAAGAACAACAGAGTAAACCACCTAAAATGGACTAAACCCTATACTATGGTTGACTACATGTTTATGTGCGAACCTTGCCTAACTCATCCTTTGATCCTAGCTCTTCACATGTCCCCTCACTAAGCTCCTCAATAGATTCCCTAAGGGCTTGTTCATTACCTCAGTTTGCCTAATTGTTTGTGAGTGATAGGCATTACTAAAATTAAGATGAGTGTTGATCGTTTTACACAAACTATGCCTAAAGTGGATGAGAAATCTGGTGTCTCTACCAGACACAATAGTTGCACGCAACCCATGCGATCTATAAACCTCTCTAAAGTATAACTATGCAACACGCATAACATATACGGTCTTCTTGCAAGGAATAAAATGTACTATCTTGCAAAATTTCTCAACTACCACAAAGATGGAGTCATTAACCTGCTAAGTTAGTGACAATCCCAAGACGAATTCCATGATCACATCAATCCAAGATTGCGAAGATATTGGCAGCGACACATACAATCTTGCATTTTTAGCTGTCCCCTTAGACACTTAGCAAACTCTACATTTCTGCACATACCTCTCTACCTCATTGCGAATAGTTGGCAGAAACAGGATGCCTACACTAATTACAAAGTCCCATCTTGCCCCACATGTTCTTTACCATGTATCTCTTTAATAATTTGATCTCTCAAACTACAGCCTGGGGCATAATTGTTTACCTTTAAACAAAAACCCATCTTATAACAAGTACTCTATTTTTTCACCAACTCTTACTCTTGCTAGAATAATAAAAAAATAGGGATCACTTTCAAGTAAAACAGCAAATTAATTAAAACTAGGGACCTCCACTTGCATTTTTCCCAAAGACTCTAATGCCTACTTAATGCATCAACAACCCATTTTGTGACTCCACTCTTATGTTCCACAACAAAGGTAAAACACTGTAAACAAGCTACCCATAAAGCATGCTAAGATGACACTATATCCTAACTATGCAACTGCTTTAGAGCTTCATGGTCAATATACAGGATGAATTCCATGTGAAATAAATAGTGGCGCTAATGCTTAATAGCTTGCATCATAGCATAGAACTCCACATCATATGTAATATACCATAGCTTCACCACTGTCAATTTTTCACTAAAATAAGCTGTCGTTTTATTATTCTGACGCAAAACAGCTTCAATGCTTACTTTAGAGGGATCAACATGTAGCGCCAAGAGGCTGATGGAAATCGAGTAACACTAGAATCGGGGCCATAGTGATGTGCAGTTCAATATGCTCAAATGCCCTCTCTATTTCATTAGTCCACAAAAATTTCCATCTTTCATACAATCTATGATGGGAGCCATAATACTATTGAAATGGGGAATAAATCGCCTATAGATCACAAAATCGACACTGACCAATATCATTCCCATTTTGCCATGTAACTATTCGCCATTGCTTCCACCTCATCATCCTCCCCTGGGTAGATAGAATTTGCCCTTGAATAAACTTGCCAATGAATGGCGTTAGAATTTGATGCATCACTCTCATAAATGTGTTGGGTGCATTAGACAATTTGAATGGCATAACCAACCACTCATACAACCCCTCTCGTGTCTTGAAGGTTGTTTTCCACTCATCACAAACTCGAATATGAATTTGGTGATACCTACTCTTCAAATCTAGCTTTGAGAATATCTTAGCAACACTTGATCGATCAAGTAAATCATTTAATCATGGGATTGGAAAACAATACCTAACAGTGATTTTGTTAATAGGCTGGCTATTTATACACATCGCTAGGAGCCATCCTTCTTAGGAGTCAAAAGAGTCGAAACTACCTACGAACTCAAACTGTCCCAAATAAAACCTTTGGCAAGCAACTCTTCAACCTGCCTCCTCAACTCCTCATGCTTTATCGGATTCATTCAATAATGTGACCTATTTAGAAGGGCTATACCAGGCCTAAGATCAATGTAGTGTTGAATGCCATACAATGGTGTTAACACATCCAGTAACTCATCAGGAAATACATCTCGAAATTCCTCCATAACCAAAACTACCACTAAAATAGCCATGAATTTCCCAATTTATATTTTATAAATATGTCATTGAAATTATATATGATTTTGAAGTGGGATATATGTGAATTATATTGATACTATCTATAAGGACCCGTTATCACCCTCATAATAAAAGTAGGTGATAACAGTTCCCAACCACATATAACCTGCAGAATTATATGTAAGGTTGTCCTAGAAGAAGTGTTTCAAGTATTATTTGCTTAAACTCTCAATACTTTACATCTTAAATTTGAAAACTATTGATATTTATAAAACTTGAAATAAAAACATAACATCATATTTATCATATATTACTTGAACTTGAGACAAGGGAGCAAGACTATAGAAGAATATCATAGTGAATTTTGTAGACTATTGTGCTTTGCTGGAGGCAACTGCATAAGATTCCAAAGACGATTACTTCTGATTGAGATTCTCGCTTTGTTAGCCGGTTCTGGAAAAGTTTACATACTGCTTTAGGTACTCAGCTTCAGTTTAGCACTGCATTTCATCCACAGAACAATAGGCAATCAGAGAGAACAATTCAGATAGTAGAAGATATTCTTAGAGCATGTGTCTTAGATTTTGGTAATAGGTGGGACACTTATTTGCCACTTGTTGAATTTTCCTACAACAATAGCTTCCAAGTGACGATTTTGATGGCGCCCTGTGAAGCTTTGTATGGTGGGAAATGTAGATCTCCATTATACTAGGATAAAGTTGGTGAGAAAGCTATTTTGGGTCCAGAATTGGATCAACAAACATTAGATAAGATACAAGTGGTAAAACAAAGAATGAAAATAGCTCAAGATCGATACAAGAGTTATGTTGATACAAGGAGAAGACTATTAGAGTTTGATGTGGGTGATCATGTGTACCTTAGAATTTCTCCAACCAAAGGTGTTATTAGATTTGGGATTAAGGGCAAATTAAATCCGAGATATATTGGTCTTTACGGGATTTTGGAGAAAGTTGGACCACTAGCTTATTGATTAGCTTTACCCCAAAATTTTTCAGAAGTGCATGATGTTTTCCATTTGTCTTAGCTCATAAAATGTAGATCAGATTCCGATGCCATCATTTCTTCTCATCAATCGGAAATCCAACCAGATTTGAGCACGATTGAAAAGCCAATCAAGATCTTGGATAGGATTGACAAAATGCTAAAGAAGAAAGTAATTTCTTTTGTGGAAGTCTTGTGGACTGGACAAACCGAGAGAGAGGCAATGTGGGAACCTAAGAACGAGATGAGGCATAAGTATCCAGAGATGTTCGATCAATGATTAAGGTAAGCTAAGTTTCGATGACAGAACTTTTGAAGAGGGGAGAATGAAATAGCCATGACTTTCCCAATTTATATTTTATAAATGTGTTATTGAAATTATATATGATTTTGAAATGTGATATATGTGAATTATTTGATACCATCTGTAAAGACCTGCTATCACCGCCATAATAAAAACATGTGATAACAGTTCCCCAACCATATGTAACCTATAGAATTATATGTAAGGTTGTCCTAAAGGAAGTGTTTAAAGTATTATTTGCCTAAACTCTCAATACTTAACATCTTAAATTTGAAAACTATTGATAGTGAGCTTATATGCTCTAAAGGATATATATATATATATATACATAAATATATTTAGTTAGATATAAATAAGAAGTTAGCATAATAAAACAATATAATAACAATAATAACATAATGGAAAATATAAACATGAACAAAAATAAAACATGACAAAATTGTTGCTTCTTTAACTCTCATGAGTCTAAGAAACATACACTAAGCTTATACTAAGTTAAATGAATATGATGAGTAAATTGAAGAAGTTTCATCTAAAGTAGGTGATGGTGTGTTTAGAATTTTTCTTAGAGAGAAATGGGTAGTTTATTGAGAATCAAAACGACAAAAGTCTAAATAATGATAATACCAGCAAGTGAAATATACCAATAAATAACTCATCTATTAAAATTTATTGGGAGCATAACAATCAAATTAATGCAATTATATATACTTATGGTTTTTCTTTCATTTCTTTTATATAATGAAGTGAAACAAATATGGTGTTTGAAGGAAGTATAGAAATAAATAACCGCTTAAAGTTATTAGCAAGTGTAAGGATGAAGAAAATGCTAATATAGTTTTTGGAGGAGTATTTAAAGTAATTTACTGTAAAGTTTGAGATAACAAGTATTAGTATGACAATGAAGGGTCAGAACTATAAGAAAATGGTTGGTGAAATGGGAGAGAAATAAAGACTGTTACTGAGATAAGATGATAGTATTAAAGATGATATGTAGACAGAAGTTAGAGGCGAAAGAAAGATGACTAAAGTTGATTAGAAGAAACTAGAGGTATAAAGAAAATCTTTATAGATGGTTGACAATTATATTGTAGCCTAGTAGACACATGAAAGTAAGTGACAAAGGTCATGTTGAAGAATGAAAGTAAGTGAGAAAGATTATATTTAAGACCAGATGAGAAGGATTGGAATAATCATTAAATAAGAGAATAGTTGAATCTTATATAGATATGAATGTATATGTGGAACAATAGTTGCAAGAAAGAAATGTGATATTAGTGAGTTGTAAGGTATGAGAAATCTATGAATGATGGACGATAATGACATCTGAACTAATATATGATGATGGGTTTTAGGATGAATCTTAGAAAAGTATATGTGAGACTACATATATAAATCATTATATAAAGTAGTTATACAAGTTTAGGAGACAATTGGAATGGCACAAATGGTAAACAAAATTATGGATTAACTATGGTGTCTGAAAATAATGAAAATAAATTGATTAACCAATAGAGACATAGATGTTATGATCATCTGAAATAACAAAGTAAATATAAGGTTTGATCATTAGAGTTAGAGTTGAAAAATCTTAAATTTTGTGATTTGAGTTTCTGATTGTTATTTGAAGGATGATAAGGTGACTATGTCCTAACGAAGTTTCGATGGAAATGGTGGTAATTAGAGATAAAGTATAATGGTTTGATTGTGTTAATGAGTTGGATTGAGTTTTCAACAGTTCAATCTATAGTTGTTTTAGAGGATGTAATGATTGATTTATGAACTAAGATAAAAGTATATAATCAAAGAAAATCTTTTGTTGAGAAGCAGATTTAATAGTTATATAAGGATACCAAATCCAAGTGAAGAACAATCACTTAATATTGGGCCAATAAATGAATTTGTATAGTGAAACCTTGGAGACAAAGTGCATTAGTAATCTAAATATCAAAGAATTATTGGAACGTTAGGAGTAATGATGTCAAAGGAAGAGTTAGAAGTCATTCGATGATTTTAAATATTTACTTAAGGACATAAGTATTAATTTTAATCTTCATGTATATATTGATGGAAAATATAAGAAAATATATTGGAGATTGAGAAAACATATTGGAAGAAGTATGGTTAGTTAATGAGTATTTTGAGATTAGATGAATGATATGCAAGTGATGTGAATTATTTTTTATATGGAGCAATAACGATAAAAACTAAGTTGAATCAATGGAAGTACAAGTAACACAGTGACATTTGGAGCTCCAGGCTAATGTAAGATTTGACTTTTGGAATTTAAATTGGGAACTATAGTTATGAGATTTTCAGCTTTCTAAATATCGCTTGAGGAAACTGAATTGGAGATTTAATACAATGAGGTCGAGGCAAGATTTCGTGATGAATATTATTAATAAGTTTAAGTTATAGTCAAGAGATGTTGTGAAGTAACGAGGAAGTGAATCCAAATTGAGTGGTAAAAGTCAAAATTAAAGAGACGTTGATGGAATTAAATTCTAGCTAGTATATAAACATGAAGATGGGTTAATATGGTGTAAAGAATTAGAAACAAGAAGAAAAGGAGTGACAGAAAATGGATGCATGGATAAAAAGGAGATAGTGATTCGGGTAACTTTCGAGGACGAAAGTTTCTTTTAGGAGGGGAGAGATGTAATATACAGAAAAATATTTTATAAAGAAGGGCAAAGGAATGTCATTTGTTAATTAAGGAGAGGGAAATTTTGGTCATTCCTAATAAATGAGATATATAATAATCATCCCTCACATTGATGATGATCAACAAGTCTTAAAAGATAGTAAATTTTCAATAAATTATGATAAAGGGCAAAAGTTGTCATATGTTGAAAAATAAGAGGGTTTTATGGTCCATCCTTATAGGTTTCATTTATGTGTATTATATGGCAGACATATAATACATGAGGTGTCTTTTCGTTTCCTGTGCTGTTACAAGAATTGAAGGATTTCTTGTCTTTTTGTTTCTAAAGTACTATTATGGAAATTGAAGGGTCATAAAAGTTTATTTATATCTTTACCTTATTCCTCTTTTTTCTAAACCTAGAAACCTCTCTAAAAATATCTATTGTGAGTTTTTCATCAAGAGGAGATCAAGATTTTGGTTCGAGTAAGAAGACCTAATCATGATTTTTCAAGGATTCAAGCAATCTACATCTTTCTTAGGATTCTGCTTGCGGTTTTTGAAGGAGCTTTCGAGGAAGAACCCTATTCTGATTCAAGGTCTGATTTTCTTGAGATCTAATAGAATCTAGGATCAATTAAAGGTAAGATCTATCTTAGAATTTGTAATTTCTCAATAATAGCAAATTATAGGATTATGATCATAGATTATTATTTGTTTGAATCAAGGTTTTGTTCAAGCGAGATCTGCACGTCTAGGTAAGTGTGGATCTAAACAAACCTTTGTGGTTCTAAAATTATAGTTTTTCTAGTAATTGTTTTATTAATGAATCTATATATTGAAGGAATTGTGGAGATAACTAAGAATTTTGGTGAAAGATGTGTTTGAAGGTTTTACTGAATTGTGAACAAAAAGAACAGGTGTGTTGATCTTTTATAGATCTGTATTAGGAGTAAAATTTATGAATTCAGGGTTAGGATTTTATTATGTGTATGAAATCGAAATTGATTGAGATATGTTATGGATCAGGAATTCTTGTAAGATTAGAATTATTTTCTGATAGAAGTTCTGTTGGTGAGATTGAGTTGAAGCGAATCCAGTACGACCAATCCCTGCTTATTGTTTTTGCTTGTAAGATTAGTATTGCTGATTGGTTGTAGGGATAGAACTTTATAATGAACTTAATTCTATTTGCTTAATTTGTTTTTCTGGTTGTGCTTGGCTTTGACCAAAAGACCTGGCAGACAGTGATACTGGTGAGGCAACCTGATGATCTATGTGTGAGGTTCCCCAGTGGACTCGTGCATAGAGATGATTCCGGTAGAATTAGGGGGAAACGGGATGTTTGGGGAGTACCCACTCATCCATATATGTATATAATTACCTTATTTTCACAGAGTTGGTTGTTTTTAAAGAGGAGTCTGAGTTACTTCGAGTTTGGGACTAAAGTATACATAGTTCTGAACTGTATTGATTTGTTGACTATAAAAAGATAACAAATTGATTGCTTGCATTAGACTAAGTGCATTTGATATATATATACCTGTTGCGTGTGCATTTGCATTTGCTTTAAAGGATTAGAGTTACCGTACTGGGCTTCGCAGCTTACTTTTTAAAATTTCAGGTATAAGTGATGAAGACATTATATATCTTTCAAGTTATGATTTGATCTTTGATAAGGGGGACAACGATAGTAGACCTGATTACCCAGTTGAGAATTAGATTTGCAATTTAGAGGTTCATGGAAGGAGAGAAGTGTTTAGATATATTGAAGACTTGGAAATTATCTGTTTATGCTTTATGTTTTATGTGAAAGCTTTAGGATTTTATGTTGTAGGAAGTTCTAGGTTGTAAAGAAGGTTTTCATTATGAATTGGTGGTTTGGTATAGTTGGCCTAGTATTGCCAACTTGTATGATTGTTTTAAATTAGAAGTTTGTTCAAAAGCTGTATTCCAGGTTATGTTGAGTACATTATGAGATACCTTATGTGTGTTTACAGGTGATATTTGAAAATTTGTGGATATTAGAGCCTTAGCGTTTCCTAATCAAGAGAGGACATGTGGCGGGTTGTAATGCCTTATTTTAGGGCGTTACACCCACTATATAAAAATACTCTCTTTTGCTGCCCAAAAATTTGTTCTTCCTAAATCTTCATGTTGCAGCCTGAAAAACCCAAAGATTGTGTTTACAAGTCTCACTACCTGTGTTTTAGAAAGAATTAGTGGAGTGATATAGAGAAATGCAATAGGTAACTTCGTTTTACTTTATTTCAAGAAGTTACAGGAAAATATCTTTGTTTTACCTTGATTTCAAAGTTGTAAGGAGTATTTTCATTGAAATACATGCATGCATGTACACATTTTCTTTTTTTATAGTAAAAATGACATTTTTTTTAGCAAACAATACGTTTTAGAAATATGAAAAATGAATATGATCTGCTAAGAAATGTTAGAAACATATAAGAACATGTTTTGAGAAGTTGTTTAAGTTTAAATTGAACAATATCTATCATATGTGATTGAAAACAAGTCATATGGACCTTATTTTCATAAGAAGTGTCAAAAACTTACTTTTTGAGCTTGTCAAGGTGTGGTGTTTTGATAAATCAGTATTATGAGTTGAAGCACATTTTGAGTTTTATCTAAAATATAGAATGATAAAACATGTAATAACACGAGAGTAGACCATCCTCTAAACTCGTTGATGACCTAGATACAAGTTTTAAATGATAAGTCCCATGTTGGATCAGTATGTGGTTAGAAGCTATTGTCTTAGAACGTTTTGATGCATGTTTTGATGATAAAATTTGATCTAGAATAGTTGTGATGAGGTGGAGTTGCTTAGGAGTTAATCAACATGTTGTTGCTATCGCTAAGGCTTAAGTTTTGCCCTAGATGTTATGTTTTAGGTCATTCTTATGCGTTTTGATGCTTCGATCTATTCTAGTGGAGTTAAGAAGTGTTTTAGAGTTGTTTCTTATGTTTTGTGCTGTCGAGGCCTAGTTTGCCCTCTAGATGGATCAAAGGAAGACTTAGTAAAAGCATTGAGGGATAACTTTTTTATGAGAAGTATCTGTCAAGGCTAAAAGTTGAGCCCTAACAGACCTAAGTAGTGTTATGCCTTAAAATGTTTTAATATTGAAGCATAGTACTGTCATAGCCTACCATTGAGCCCTTAACGTACCCTACGACAGTCACTGAAGCTTGTTAAGGCTAAGTTTTAACCAACTGTTTCATGCATAGTTCTGGTTAAGGCCTAGAGTCGAGCCTTATGTGCCCTCGATACTAACTTTGCATGTTTTTATCATCCCTCAACCCTCAAATCTATTAAGATGCAGCATGTTTTCTTACACTCGAGTATCCCGCAACTCTTTCCTAAGTGACACTCGACCCTTAGTTGTTATAGAATAAGCTTAGTCTTGGATAGCGATGTAACCCTCGACCCAACCTTAGTTGAACGCTATAGCTAAGCTTAAGTTAAGAAGTTTATAACGAGAATTTAGAAAGCTTAAAGCTTTAATAAAAGTTCTATCTTCTCTGTTATGTGTTGGTGATATGTGCTTGTTGTTCTATAGGAGCTTTCGATCAAGACATTGGCTTCCCTGAAGACTATTACTATCTTTGAATAAGATGTAAAGGTGAGTGACTTGAATTCTTATCACATTGTTATGCTTGTAATGTAGTTGAACTTATCTTTAACATGTGTAAACCCCGGTTTTCCTAGTAACCAAGTAGACTTCGGGAACCGGAAAATCAAAACCCTAAACCGGATTAGCTTAAACTTGGGAGAGAAACCTAAGAACCCTGGATCTGGTTTTCCTTCGATTTTAAATTAAAGAAATTTTGTAAAATAATTTAATTAGAATATTATTCTAAAGTATATTTCAAACCATAAAAGATCTAATTTCGAAAAATTTTTCATTTGAGCCTTCCTGAGATCCATTACGAAAAAGCGGGCCCTGGAACTCAAAATTCAAAAAATATTCTGAAATATTTTTAGAATCGAAATTTAATAAGGATTTCAAAAATTAAATTTTATAATTTTTCTGTTTATGAAAAATACAGATATAGCCATTTTTCTCGTATTTTCTTTACATCCTTACAAAACACTCAATTATATTTTCTTTTCTAAGAATTTTTGTCTCTTAAGAAATTATTATATTTTAAAGACTTATTATTACACACAAATTAAATAAAACAAAACAAATTAAACTATCTCTCCTCCCCTGCTTTGCAACTGGCGCACACCCTCCCACCCCCCCCCCCCCCCCCCTCTTTCTTTTACCCTCATTTGTTTAATTTTCTTCAATTTATTTAGACCATTAACCCTAATTCAACTTACTATAAATAATCTTTTATGCCTTCTCTCTCTTCCTTCATTTCACTTTTAAAAAATTGCACAGACCCTCCCCATTTCTCTCCTTTCCATGACCCCCATAGCACACACACACACACACACACAAATCTATTTTTCTTCTTCATTCTCCACTTGTTCCAAGCTTTAGGTGAAAAATCTTTACCTTTCTACCATTAAAACTTGTAATGGCAAGACCATTCATGAGTATTTTCATCTTTAAGTCCCCATAACTCTTGCTAAGGACAAGAAAATAGTACTACATGAATATCAAGCCATCACAAGAGTAGATCATGTATTTGAATATGGTTTTATATGATGATCTTCATGTTCATGCATTTAGTAGTAGAGTATAGTAAAGATCTTGCACAAAAATTTATTTTCATGTTTTCAAACTTCATTTCATGCATCCTAAGTGGTAGATCTAGCATTTAAATGCTCATATTATACTTGACATTCATGATCTTATGGATATTTTGTGTTTTGGTGCATTAATGATCATAAAGACCTTTTTCTTGTGTATATAAATATTGTAGTTTGTAGATCTTTAAGTAGATGAGACAAGAAACTCAAAAAGGAAATTTATTTATTTGAAATGATCAAATGTAAATTCGGATAGTTTCAAGACCATGCCTTAAAAACCCTTTTATCAACTCTAAAACTTGTGTTTTATATGAAAAATGAGGAGTATAGGTAATAGATACCATTAGGTGATGATTTTTATAAGTTGAGATGGGATTTGCTAAGAAAAATATATAAAACAAGGAGTAGAAATAAAGTAGGAAATTTTGAGTTGCTAGTCATTTTAAGAAATTCGTAATCAAGGAGTAATGGCATGAAAACACTTATTTTCCAACCTCAAAATAGAAGTTTTATTAAAGAAATGAAGTCCTTAGGGGATAGGAATAATGAAGCTTGGAATTTTAAAGTATTAAACAAGTTTTTCTTAAAGAAATCACTCAAAAACTAATTTTATAAAAATTCGGATTTAGGAATAGCCCCTATTTGAAAACATGTTTACAAAGTATAAAATAAATATAAAATGGGGATTTTTATGAAGAAATGAAGGTCTTAAGGAATAGATATAATAAAGACTCAATTTTAGCAAGGATAATTAGATTTTCCTAAGAAATAATTCCAAAACAAAAGAGAATTATCGAAGTCATGAAGCTAGTCTTTTTAAGAGTAAGTATTCATGGAGTCTTACAAAATAAAGAGTTTCTAAAATTTTCTTTTAGTGAATATCGTTAAGAGCATGCATAAATCAAGCTCATAACATACCATTCATGATGGGAAATCATCAATTTTGCATGTATAGTTGATTTATATAGTAGAAACATTACAAACATTCACAAAACTATTTTTTGGAATTGGATTTCGCTACTGATCAGAATGTTTCGAGACCTAAACATTTTCAAAACTTGGAAATGACATTAGAATTAGGTAGATCTTTCGAAGTAGATAGTAATCGATATATAATTTGCGAAATTCTGAGTTAAAATGACCAAGTTATGGCCGTTTTAAGTCGAGACTTCCGCAAATGACGAGAATTACGAAATTACTAGTTTTGTTTAATAGTTTGGTTTAGTTAAGTGATGAAATACTCATTAGGGTATTTTTTCCTTTTTAGGTGACCCCGAGATTGACGATTCCCTTCCACTGGACTATTCCTACAAGAGGACTGGTGTTCCAATGGCTGAGTGAGTATTTCTTCCCGATTCCAATTATTGTATATGATTGTAATGATAGTTGCATTATATCTAGGCAAAGATAAATGGATATGTATGGTGGGGATAAATGGGAATTATGTATGTTTGTTGTTGATATGACAATTTGAAAATAAGAATATTGAAGCCGGGTGATTAACCAATGGTTGTATAGATGAATTAGGATTGATTGTCTGCGATTGTTGATTGATCACCTAAGGAATTGGCATAATTGACTATTTGGAATTTATAAGAAATATAGACTCATTCATATCACAAATGGGGACAGAGCATTAGCATTGGCTGGTTGCCTATGATCCAAAAACAGAGTAAAAGTTGGTTAATCATGATCCATAAATGAAATAATGAGTTGGTTAATCATGATCCACAAACGAAATTATAAGTTAGTTGACCGTAATCCAAAACGACATATTTTAGTAATACCGCAGTGTTTGTTAATCTGCTAACCCGGGATGGAGGGCGAAATTCCATTCACATAGGATTTCTGGCTAGTCATATGTCTATTGATTTCCATATGTTTGATGCATATTACTTACTTGATTAATCACTTGCTTGTATGATGTGTTATGAATGTAATCTTAGAAGTTCTCACTCACTAAGCTAGTGTAGCTTACGTCCCTATAGTTTTTATTTGTTGCAGCACTCGTTTATCTGGTTTAGATAGAGGCACCCTACGGCTTAGGTACAGGAGATAGGCGTTTCCTTTAGAAGTTAAATTCATTTCTATTAGACTTTCGTGGGTAACCAAAAGACTCTGGATGACTGTAATAGACCTCTTAACAATATTCTTTTATGGGGAAATGCCCATTAGTCTTTGTAACATTTATATATGTGTTTTGATTTATATTCTAATGCTATTGAATGTCGATTTAAACTCTTTATCTCCATCGGTTCAAGTATTTTATTCTCATAAAGGGACACCTTACATCCATATAGGACTCCCGAAGGACTAAGATAGTAATTCTTAGGTCTTATATGGCATATGGTAGACTGTTACATTTAGGGTACCCTATGGGGTGTGACAATATGACTTAATCAATCATGTATGGGGTTGGGGAAAATGTCTACTGTATGGTGTATGGATATGTGCCAAGCCTTAACATTTGATGAGATAACGAATTTCTTATTGTTGATGTGTAATGAGATCATGATGATTTTTTTTTTCTGAACATTACTTGGCTACCAATAAATTAACTTAAGTTTATCGGATCCTTAATTGATAATTGGATATGCATTACATGATAGTACATTGCATTCGCATCGTATCAATGTTACATGTTAATAGTCTGATTTACGATGAAGCCTTGACTAATGGGAGAGGTCGAGTGAGGTCATCATAGGGTTACTCGGTCTTATGGGAACTATGTAAGCACCGAAAGGTGTCACCTGCGTTAGAATCGGCTTTTAGGCGTTAACACTTAGGGAGATTCTGATGGTTCTAAGATGAAGTGTTGGTCATGTAGTAATGTATGTACATATATATACATATATATAATAACAGAATTTCAAAAGAAATTCTCCCTCCCTACCTCTATCTAAGGAGAATTTGAGGTTATTTTTATAATAAATATTTATATATATGTGGAACGAGATGAGAAGTTACCCCTTTCCTTAGTTCTCAATTTCTTCTAGACATGAGATACTAGGCTAGTCCCTTTAACCCTCAAGGGAGGGCATAAACCCTCATTTATTTAGATTTCGGTCATCTAAACTATGCATTTTATATGTTTGAGTATGACATTGCATATGATTGTAATTATAACTTGGTTGATGTTGTTTGAATTGTGGTTTGAATTCTGTTATTTCACTAAGCATTATGTCATTTCAGGATCTCTAGAGTTAATCCAAGTGTGAGGATAAGAAACGTAGCGGGCATCAAGGGGAATATCCAGGACTCGAGTGATTATGGAGATAACTTCCTTGTATAGAATTTTATGTTGATCTTTTGAGATCTAATGTTATGCTAAGTGATCTATCTTGAGTTGTATGGACGTTTTATGCTAGTTTCATCACAAAGAACTTTTTGGTATGTAAAATTTATTATCTTAACAATCTTGCAATCTTGTTTTTAAAATGTTCATGTTACAGAGTGTCTTAATAGTTTGATGTCTGTGGAAAATTTTCTTAAAGGCTTTGGTAGGCATCAATACTACTAAGGTACCTTATGGGGTGTGACATAAAGTACCCCCACTATAGAACAAAATAATATAAGAGTAATTGCTATTTTTTTCTTACCTTATTCCATTCCAGTAAATTAAAATTAGTGTAAATCTTAAATGGTCATACCTCAATTAGTGTTAATTCTCATTTCTTAGTCTCTTGTTCAATTTAGGCTTGTGGATTGACTCAATTAACCTATTAATCCTAGGTGGGTTATGATGAAAAAAAAACAAATGGGATGATAGTTAGGCATGACCAATAATGGTCGAGCCTGTCACGCCCGAAGGGTACCCTAAATGTGGCAGTCCACTGTACATAATATTAAAGTCTAGGAATAACCGCCTCAGTTACGCAAAGGCTTCCATACTATGTACAAGGCATCTAACACATGGAGGAGACACATCGGAGTCATACATTTTATATTGATACAACTTGAGTAACAATGTAAAGGAAATATACTTCACTATACTTCAGTTACAATTCATCCACAGATTTCACTACACAAACTATTACAAAACATTTCACAAAACCTAGCTAATATCTTCAAGCATTCTTACTTCCTACTGAAATCCCAAAGTTATATTCGGCTCCAACCATCTTGATCCCCAAGTAGCATTCTCCCGTCAACCTGTTTATTCAAACATCTATTGGGGTATAAGCTATACTAGCTTAGTGAGAGTTCCCTTAATTCCGTACCATAACAAGCAAGTTATAAATCATCCATATGCTATGCATGAACAAACACATGAGCAGATAATTATGTATGGGTAACCAGAACCCATACACTAAACGAATTTACGCCTTCTATATCTAGGGTTAGGATGGTCCATAAGTCATGCAACCATAATTTCAATCTTGAGTGGGGTGTCCATTAGTCATGCAACCATAATCCCAATCTCTTTCTCTTAATTTTACAACATCTGTTGTTTTATGTAGTTGATTCAAGTGCCTACACCACTTCCGTTAACTTAAGCGATCTCGCATCCTTAATGTTAGCATAGGCCCCCTCGCCTTCCGCTAATATACTTTTATCCCACCAAACGTATATTAGCTAATGCAATGTGACTCAACATGTGATATGCATGTACAGTTTATCATATAATCGTGTCATGTTAATCATGTAGGTTAAGAGCGATCATAGAGAATTTCAGACAATTCAAGTCTATGCTAACTCATACAATGATTTTACAACAAGTCTCACCCCGATATACTTATCATTCATTCAACCAAGATTATATCACAATTTATTACAATTTTATCTTTTCCTAATTCTAATGCAACTAGCTACAAGCACAATCAAGGTAACAGAATAAGAGGAAAACTCACTCGGCCATTGGATCACCGGTCTCTTAGTAAAAGTAATCCGATGGTAGGGAATTGTCGATTTCGGGGTCACCTAAAAAGGATGAAATACCCAAATGAGTATTTCTACTCAAAACTAATCCATTCTATCTCATACAAACTATCAAATTCTTAATTCTTGTCCTAAGCGGGAATTCCAACTTAAAACGGCCATAACTTGGTCGTTTTAACTCAGAATTTAGCAAATTATATATCGATTTCTATCTACTTCGAAAGATATATCTAATTATAATACCATATTTAAGTTTTGAAAACTTTGAAGATTTGAAAAGATCTTATCATATCAGAACAGTAGCGAAAACCGATTTAGAAAATTGATTTTGTGAAAGTTTATGAAGTTTCTACTATCTAAAGTAAGAATAAATGCAATATGAACAAGTTACTATCATAGATGATATGTCATGAGATATATATGTACATGTTCTTGATGATATTGAATAAAATAAATTTTAGAAAACTTTGTCTTGTAAGACTTTATGAAAAATCATCTTAGAAAGGCTAGTCTTGTATTCTTGACAATCCTACTTGTTTTTAGAAAACTCCTTGAAAAAATTTATTTATTTTTTTAAAATTAAGCCTTCATTATGTATATTCCTTAAGGCCTTTGTTTTTCAATAAAAATTTCCATTTTACATTTTGTAAACATGTTTTTAAGTATGGTTCATCCCAAAATCCGAATTTTGTAAAAATTATTTTTGTGGTGATTCCTTTAAGTAAAATCATTTGATACTTAGAAAATTAAGGCTCAATCATACCCAGCCACTAAGAACTTAATTTCTTTAATAAAACTTCTATTTTGAGTTTGAAAAATAGGGGGTTTTATACCATTACTCAATTATTACGAATTTCTTAAAATGACAAACAACTCAAATTTTCCTACTTTATTTCTACTCCTTATTCTACATGTTTTTTCTTAGCAAATTCCATCTCAACTTATAAAAACCATTACTTGATGATATCTATGACTTATACTCTTCATTTTTCATATAAAACACAAGTTTTGGAGTTGAGAAAAGGGTTTTTAAGGCATGGTCTTGAAACCATCCGAATTTCACAAAGTTAGGATAAAATTCAAATTTTATATTTTGTAATCTCTTTCTATTTTGAGAATCTCTGCTAGTAGATCTACAATTTACTTATCAAAAACATCTCCTATTGATACCTATTCCATAAGGCTTTCATTTTTTAAACAAACCCTTCATTTTGGTGTTGAGGGTTTTCAAAATTGGTCTTGGTTGAGATTCGAATTTACAAAATTTGTTTTTGGACATATCTTTTGATAAAATCCATCTAAACTTATGAAAATTCATCCCTTACATATCTTGTCTTAAGAGCCTTCCATATCTTGATCAAAAACTTCATTTTGATTGAAAAACATGTTTTTAAGTTATGTCTTTGTCTAGATCCAAAATAGAATTTTGTTTTGAAAAATAATCTTCGAAAATCACCTTTGATCCATATAAAATGAAGTCTCGATGATATATATACACTAAGCCTTCATTATCTCAAGTAAAAATTTCATTTTGACACTTGGAAAGTGGTTTTTAAAAATGGATCTTCCCTAGATACGAATTTCATCATTTTTATTTGAGTTCAAAACCAAGATCTACACATAATATGAGTATAAATATAAAAGAAATGCATGGTAGTAAGTCCTAAACCTATAGATCTAAACATAAACATAACCAAAGCTTCATAAAAATCTAGATCTACATAGTATAATATAAATATGAAGATAATAAAGTCTTAAAGACAACAAATATAGCAATATCAACATGGATCATAAACAAGAGGAGTATTTCAAAGTTTTGGCATCATCATCTCTAGCCTTTAAGCATTATGGAGAGGCTTTTGATGCATGAAATCTCCATATAATTAACCTATAACATCTATAGAAGCTTAAGAAGAAGGTTTACTTAAAGAATCTTCAAGAATGGAGTGTGGAAGTAATTTTTTGAGATGGGAGCAACTTGTTTCCTTTGAAAGAACAAGGCTAAGAAAGAGTTAAAGAGAGTAAATGTTGTAGGGTTGTAAAGAAAGAAAGTGTATAAGTATAAGTCTTTAAATAGAAAGAGAGTGCATTAAAAGATTGTTAAATAAATAGGAAAAGAAAAATGAAACAAGGGGTAGAAGTTGAAGGGGGGGGGGGGGGGGGGGGGGGGGGGGGGGGGGGGGGGGGGGGGGGGGGGGGGGGGGGGGGGGACAAGAGAGAGAGAGAGGAGGAGTTTAATTGTCTTGTAACTTGAATTTTGAAAATGTAACTTGTGTTACTTAATTTGTTAACTAAAAGAGACTTTAAATCATTAAATAATCATTAAAATAAAATAAAAGTGGCTATTTTTAGGAGTGTGGCAGCTGCCATGTATGGGAGATTGATGTAAGAAAGAAGAAGAAAACATGATTAATGTGTAGAAGTGACAATTGAAGTATACTTGAAGTATAGGTTAAAAAAGTACTTTTTATTAAGAAAATATATAAAATAAATTAAGAAAAATATTTTTAAATGAATCGCAGAATTTTCATAAATAAAATTAAATAATTAATTGAATTATTTTAGTATTGCAATAAATAAGTTACCGGTACGGTCAAATATGCGAATATGAGCTATAAATGATATTTTTATAACCCGAAAAAATTCTAAAATTTATTTTATGAAAATAAAAATATTTTTCAATTATTAAATTAATTTATTTTATTTTTAGTATTGGGCCTTAAACAGAAACTGATCCCATAGTAGCCCGAAACGAATTAAATTTTGGAAAAAAAACAGAATTTTTCTATAATATATAAAATATTTATCTAAAAAATATAAGGGTTATAAGAATAATAAAATTGTGTAATAAATAGTAGTGAATAGTGCCAAAAGACTTAATTACGATAGTAATGAAATACGAATATAATCGCAAATCATATTTTCCAGTTATTGAAAAATTATAAAACTGAGATTTTGAAATCCTTATGAAAATACGAGTCTACAGTATTAATGGTATATTTTTTATATCTCGAGCCCGGGACATGCTTTTCAAAGTCTGTATCTGAATGGGTTCGAAATAGGTCAAAAATTTACTAATCTGATTTTTAAGCGACCTTATATTACTACGAGCTATTCTACAACTTAAACTACACCTCAGCCTCTAGGGTTAAGAGCGTGAGATTGTTGGACTTAAAGTACTGTATTCCACTTAGGGTTCCCGGGTGATTTTCTAGTTTAAATCTTTGCCGTTTGGAAACTGATGTTTTATGTTTATACAACATATTTAATTTGAGAAATTTATTTTAAATTTTATTTTTTTGTAAGTATTTAATGTCTCTCAACGTTTTGGAATTCTTGAATTGAGTTTTATTTTCGAAGGTTTATCGTTATTTACTTTTATTTGTTTTTGAGTTCTATTTTACTCAATTTTTTAAGTCAGAGTTAAATATGAGATTTGTCATACGTAGTAGTTTTGAATTTGAAGACCGTTGAGTTTTATTTTTATGAATTCTCAAGATTAAAAAATTTCTAAATTCGTTCGTGATTTAGGACTAGTTGAAGTTCGGTTTTAATTTAGAGTCATTTTTAAAGTTTATTTTGAATTATTTACTGAAATTTTCGGGGCTTATAGAGCCAAATTAATTTGTCTCTCCATTTGCACAACCTTGAGGATATTAAATGTAATGTATTTATGATTTTCTTAATATAATTTGTTAGGATGTAAGTGTAAGGTTGAAAAAATCTCACATAGGAAATATAAGACTTATATGAAGGGTTTATAAGAGAGAGGACTCATTAATCTAATACATTAAGATTTTTTGTTATAGATGGCATCAAGATCATTAATGTATTCCTTCACAAAGCTCGTTTGAAGAATTTTTCTCCATTGAAGGCTTCCTCCTCTCCTAAAAATCGATATCAAAGCCGATGGTTTAGCTGAAAAACTCTCATGGTTGACCCTCCATGAGGAAAAAAGAGTTTTATAGTGTAACTTATTTGTGTATAGTGAGTTGGTAGGGAGTGCACCACTCACAAAAAGAGGTTTAATTGAGTCAATTTGACAAACTCTTATTGAAGGGAAGTATGACCTAGCCTATTGTGGAGACTCATACTTGAGGGGGAGATTTGTTGAGGTGCAAGTGTGAGGTTGGAAAAATATCACATGGGAACCTAATACCTTAAGGCTTTGGATTATAGATAGTATCAAGACTATTAATATATTCCTTCACAAAGTTCGTTTGAAGAATTTCTCTCATTTAAAGGCTTCTTTCTCTCCTAACATAATTATTATAATTAGTCCTCATATGGTATATACTTGTATTGCACACTTCAAATTCACACTATACAAAAGTAAAGGAAGACATATAATACAATGAAGACAAAATATCTTGCAAGTTCACAATAATTTATTCTAGGCCATATTCTTAATTAGCTACCTGCCAATAATGATTTGAGTGTTGATTGGATAATTAACTTTAGCTTAAAAGTGTCTAGATGGTATATAGATCCTGGGTTACCTTTCTCTTTCTTTTTTTTTTTTTTTTTTTTGCCATCTTTTGTGTGTTGATTTTGCCGCAGACAGATTCTGAGTTATCTACTTTCATTGATCCCTCAAAAGCTCAAAGTTGGACTTTTATAAGTGATGATCACGCACATCATCCACAACACATCCACTACACAGGCATCGGCATGGTTCGGTCTCAAATAGAAATCATTATCGGCGAATCAAAAGCTAAAATTAGACTGGTTGGCCAGTTCTAGAACTAGTTATGAATCGCCGGTTTCATGGTTCTAAGCAGTTCACTTAATTCCATTGAAAAATAAAAAATAATATTAAATATATAATTATTAATATTTAAATTATTTCATATAAATAGTAAAATTTTACTTATTTATAATATTTAATATATTATTACCAACAGCACAAATAAACATAGTTTAAAATCATATATAATTAGTTTAAATAGACTTCTCTTAAAATCAAAATTCATTTTTTTAATAATGTGAGACTATATTTTGCATTGAATTTTTTTAACCTTCTAGAGTATTTTGCAATCTATATTACTAACTATAATTGATATTGGATGTTTGTATATAAATAAATGTGCAATCTAAGCAAATTTTTAATAATTTGGTTAAATAATTTAACACCTTTTGATCCAATAATAATTTAAGTTTACAACGTATTTATTAAAAACTAAAATTTATTTTTTTATTTGAAAATAACAGGAACGTAGTTCCATGGAATTGGACTAAATCGTGAAAACGATTTTGATTCCTCAATTTCAAGATCCGAAATAAGTTGTTCTGGTTATTATTCGGTTCGATTTAGAAAGAAATGTATGCATGTCCACACTTCTACTATTGTGCTTCTAGTCAGCTCACTAGGTCATCGGGAATTTGTTCCCACATCAATTTCCTTTATTTTTCCTTCTTTTGAGGGGAACTTAGAGAAAAGAAGGGGAAAAGGAAAAAAAAAAAAAAAACATTTTTTTTACTAGCCAATCCTTTACCAAAGTAAGTGTAAAGAATCTTTTAGCTACGTACCGTTTTTATTAACTTCCGATTTATGAAGGGAATTTAGGATAGTGTTTTTCTAATCCAAGGCGGTTATGTAAGGTTGTTGTCTGTCAATCCTAATTTTTCCAACTGACATGATGGAATCCTCCTTAAGAAAAAAGACACACGTGGGTTGATCTTCACCTTTCGATTTTCATTTTCATTTTCATTTTTATAATAAATTAAAGGAATGTTGCAAAATATTATAAAAATTATAGAGATTCAGAGTGAAAATTTAAAATACTGCATTTCCATTCTTATATAAACATTAATAATGCAGTAAAATTTTCCTTCAATGCGATACTAAGTTTATCTCTTGTTTCACCTAACACTGTTTTTATGGATAGTTTAAGGAAATCAAAAGAAAACTGTCGAAAATGAAAGGAAAATGTTTAATTACTTCAATTTAGGTGGGAACGGGACGAAGAGATGGAGATTGATAGAATTGGTTCCACCGAAGAGACTTATTTTTTTCCTCCGTATTTGGAGATAAATAAACAAAAAGAGTGAAATATTATTTATTATTTTTTTGGCAGTTAGTGAAATGTTATAAAGTTGCAAAATGTCTTAGGATGAAAGGATAATTTAGTCCCCTCTTATTTCATTTCTTTTCTTCTTATGTCTTTACGGTTACCAAACCTGAGAAAGGGAAAATTTCTAATTTTTTTTTATCTCCATTCATTTTTACTCTTTCCAAACATCAGTAGAAATTATGTTTCCTTTGATTTTCTTTCCTTTCTTTTTCACTTCATAGCTTTCCTTTAGCTTTCACTTTTTACTATTAGTTTGAGGGTCGGTTGGTTTTTTTTTTTTTTTTTCATTTTACATCTCATTTTTATCGTTTTAAAAGAATATTTATTAAGATTCAGATTCAGATTCAGATTCAGATAAAAAATAAATATTTTTATTTATAAATAGATAAGATATAGTAAAATATAGATATAAATCATATACAAATAATAGATAGATGAAAATTAACAATCTAAATAGACTAAATTTGAGAAGAATGGTAAGATAATTTTTTCTAGAAGCTAGAATTTTCCGTTTAAGCTTTGCGTCCAAGTTGCAAAATAGTGACACTTTCTGAGTACAAAATATATTGCTGACTCGTGGAATCAGCACCATTTTCTACATTAATATATAAATTTATTAAAAATCTATATTTATAGTATATTTCTATATAAATCTTTTTAAAAATGTTTATAAATCTAAAAGATTAAATTATAAATAAATAAAATACTACAAATTACAATTACCACTACATATATTATTCGAGAAATATAAATTTCTTTCATTAGTATTATCTAATTGGAAATGACTCAACTTAAATCATCAAATTCTTCTAGTAATATAATAACATATTATATGAACTCTCAATGAAGAAAATTGAATCAAATTTGACGATGTCTATCACAAATTCTGCAAAATATAAATTCTTATTTTAAATTTATTTGCAAATTCAAAATATTTAAGATAAAAATAATTCAAGAATACAAAAAAAAATTTTATGTGGATATGTTAAATTCATAATTTTTATTTATATCAAAATATTTCTTTGGAAAGTCCATACATTCAATAATAAATTATAATTTCATTTTTGACATAGTTCATTAGACATCTCTAGGATCTAAGTCCGAAAAATATCAACATCTCTAAGGTGCATTTTCGAAACTGTCGTTAGCACTGGGCTTGGATAGGTCTTCATGTGGCTCTACATTCAACTTTGCGGGCATGGCCGGCACACATAGCTTCTCTATCCTTGGACAGTAGCAGATTAGCTAGACTAAATAGTTTGACCTTATCTTTTAAACCTGTTGGATGCTTGGACCAAAATGGTCCCCTTTGCTTGACTTAAAGAGTAGACAAGTATTAGAAAAGTCATACTTAGCTATAGCATTGTAGTAATTGAGAAAATTGATGTTATTTAGGTTTATTTTAATTATTATTGCATACTAGACTAATAATAGATTAAAAATATCATCATATCCTTATTCATTAATTGTTAGTATTAAATTGAAGATAAAATAGTCCCATTGCTTGTTTATTTATTCCCACTACAGAAGGAGGTAGAGGGGGGAAAAACAACCACCAAGCGGTTTTATTATTCCTCTAAATAGGGATATAAACATTACTAAAATAAATGTTTTGCAAGCAAATGAGATAGTAAGGTGTATTCAGGGAATTTTATTCTATTTATTTTGTATTTATCTCTAAGTAAACGTGTTATTAGGCTATTGCAAATAAATGAAATAGGACAATTGTGGACCTCCTCATGCACATTTTGGATTAACAGGTTTGAGTTAGGGTTTTATACGATCATCTTGCATATTTTTAACCTTTTTAAATTAGTTTAGGAGTCAACTTGATTCTATCATACTCCCACTGAATACCTTAGTAGTATCAATTAACATGTAACAAATAGAAGTCACAAACATTTATGTTAACTTATTTGAGACTTCCAGAAAGGTATATGAGCATAAAACTACTAGGATACTCCGTGTTGTGGACAATCATAACAAGACCGAAGGTCAAATGGAGTAAGAAAAATATTGAATACATATAAGTCACATATAATATTACATTACAAAAAGGTCCTGGTTATAACATCATAACTTTTACAACTTTACAAACTTTAGACGCCAAAAGACTTCATTACACATACAAAATATTTTCTTCAACTTCCATCTAATCTTCTTTTCTATCTCATACTAGCTTCCACTCCTTAGACTTGATCCCTCCCTTAATTTCCTATAAACAAGCAATCTCAAGGAGCACGAGTACAACAAAACTCAGTGAATAATCAAATCTTGATACTATTCAAACAATGTCAAGCAAGTCTAATTAACAAACATATGTAATGATACAATAAATAAAGCATGTGCAACAAACATAGTTTGGATAACTAGAGTCTAAACCAATAGAGATTTACGCCCTCTCTTGCTGTATGAAGGAACCAACTCAAGTAAATGCCACCTAGGAGAGACTAAGATCTAAGAAATGAGAAGATTTTATTCATTCTTATTTATATATTTATAATATAGAAAAAATGATACTCAACTTGTCCTTAGAACTTAGAAACTCCATTAAGTATTAGACATTTCATGTTAACATATAGGCGATGTCCTTTTGTGCCTTCTTAGCTCCTATGGAACTAAAGAATAATGGTAACCTTTCTTGTAGAACCAAATTGATTTCTATTTATTGGAAAAGCTCAAAGTTACCATAGAACCGAAATGCTAATAAGTAGTGTGTACCATGCAAATTTTAGTTATGTTGTCATGCAATACCTGTCCGTTTTATTTACGGGTCGATTAAGAATTATACCATATTACTAAGTGAACACATCAATTTCAAACAATACACAATTCATGATTACATAATCAATACCATGCAAATACTTGTCACATTTAGTATTAAAGATTTTTTTCCACTCATACAACATATAACATGCATTACTCCCCAAATCCCCATGCACATAATTAATTTCAGTTATATTTAGGAGTTTATGCCACTATATTACATTTACAAACAATTTGAGAAGATTCAAGTCACTCATTTTGCGTCTTTGCTTAGTTGTCATAATGATCTATCAGAAAGTCTGGGTCTTAATTTATGGTTTCTATAAGATAATAAACATACACTACTAAGTATATAACTAAATAGGAATTTCTATTAGTGTCTAAGTGTCTTAAATTCATGTCATCATATCCCTAGTTCATTGGTTTTTAAGAAATTATAAAGTGCTATACTCAACTACATGTACTTTAACTAATCAATTAAGTTCGAGTATTATAACTTAACATATCCTCAATTTATAATTTTATGACCCAACTTAAGTAAGACTCTATAGGAGATCTTAACTATTATTTGTATATACATATACATATATTATATTATATTATATTATACTATTATATACATTTTAAAAGATGAAACAAGAGAACCATCACGATCGTAATTAAGGTTGTGATCACCATCACGAGTACCACCATGTCCATGATCAGAGATGTTACAAATGTTGTACAAAGCATAGAGATGATCAAGGATCAATCCCACCTGTAATGATTCAAAAATATTGTATTCTAAACGATGACAAGCTAGATCATGCCTTGATCGTGCAAAGTTCAAACATTTTAGATTGAAACCACCACACCCTTTATCACGCTCGTGATTAAGTAAACCCTAAGTTGTATTTTCAAACATCAAAATTTTTACACTTTTCAACTAGGCATTATGATCTTATTTCCATAAAAAACACTTCCACATTAACATGTAAGGTTTATATATCTTTTACACTTACATATTTACATTACACATAAACACCTACAGTACACTTGCTTATACATAACATTAGCCTTTTCAAACAACCAAAAGCCTGTCATATCTATAATTTAGGTATTTAATTATCAATATCGTTACTTGATCTTTACCTATTTAACTCCAACATCCTTAGCAACCTTATATCTAACATTAGTCAACATGAATACTAGACAAATTCAACTATTTTACAAGATTAAGTAAGCAATCTCTACTACCTACCTCTTACAAGTCATAAAGACTCATTTAAACATGAAGATCCACTTAGTTTTCACATCTTTCTTCAATGTCATCTATAAACTCAATAAAATATAGATTATTTTAATAGAAACAAAAATATAAGCAAATTAATGAGTGAAAATAGTAAGTATACTTTACCTAATGTAGTCTTGACTTGAAGATAGGCCTTGAAGTGAATTTTTGGAAAATTTTAGAAGGAAAATTGATGAAGGAAATATTATGTGTGATAAAGTATGAAAGTGGCGCCTACTATGGTGCTTTCTAAGGGATTTATTGTCAATTTAAAGTAAAGTTACTTTGAATTTTTAGGCATTACAAAAAAATATTGTGTGTGGGTAGATGCATGAAATATGAGGGGGAAATGGGATTATAGACTTGGGTTTGCATGAAATTAGGCTTCTTTAGGCCAAAAACTTAAGAAACAAGAAATTAAGACCAAAGCAAAGTTTGATTAATTTAATCTAGAAACCTTATTTAAATAAAAGCTTTCTTGAGATAGTTTATAATAAATATTCTTATAATAGGTTGAGCTTTAGAAATATTAGTTCACAAGAAAAATTAAAAAAAAAAATTGATGGACAATTTTGAAATAGCTTAAATGAAATTTTTGAATCTTTATTCTCATTTTACACATTCTACATTAGTCAATATGACAAAATCTACTAACTAAACCTTTCTTTACTTACTTTTTTATTAATTCTATATTGATTTTAATTATAATTTTTAAACATAACTTAAAGGAAAAACTTGGGACTATAGATTCCAATTGGGAGTCATCTTGCATATTCTTAACCTTTCTAATCATGCATAGGTGTCAATTTGATTCCATTGAATAATTGGGTTTCGTTATTCTCTTTTTAGCTCATTGAGGTTACTAAATATTAATTAATCTTACTCATTGATGGTCCATAAAATTCATAGTGATGATGTCAAGCTGCTTATCACAGATAAATATATGTGTGTGCGTGTGTACATTAAATGTACTAGGGGAGGATTTCAACTTGCCTCCTCCACTAGTTTACTTGTCACTTGAATACTAAGTTTATAAGAAAATCACTTATTTTTCTTTCTAAACCTTTTGCATCTATTGTAAGATGTATATGTCTATGCATATATTGCTAGTTGTTAATCACAATTAAGCTTCTTTGATTTATACATAGACGCATTTAGACATTTGTGGTAAAATTACTGATTATAGCAATTACCAATTGATATAATGGCATCACTTTTTGTTTCACTCAAATGGAGAAATATCTTGCATACATAAAGGTAAAACCTAAATGATAATTTGTGCATATAGAATGTCCTTATTGTAGGTTTAGAGCAAATACCCATTTTTTTATGTTGTCCTAAAAGGAAAGACTTTATGGAGCTTTTGGGTTTTCAATTTTACTAGTCAATAATCAATAATAATATGCCTTTTTTTTTTCTATGAAGGCTTTGGTTTAGCATTGTTGTTTTCCCCCCCAATTACAATGGGAAGGAAGAAGTTTTCAAACCTGTTACCTCTCATTTGAGAAATTAGGATAATACTACTAGTTACAAGACCATTGACTTTGTTCAGTATTGTTTGAGCAATATATTACCAATCATTTGCATGATAATCCATAAATGATTTAAGGTAAGCAATTACATTTCATTATAGATGGAGGTAATATAATTAGACATGGGCATGGGCAAACTTGATCAATGACCTAGCTCGAACCGCTATCGGTAAGTCAATTTGTCACCTTAGCCCAGTCATATATATCATGACCGGCCAAATGACCCAACCATCCCTGACCGGATCCGAGACTTGGTAGGCTTAGACTGGTTTGGACCTATGCTCATATCTAAGTATAGTAGAGCTCCCAAATGCTTCCTTGATACTCTTAAACACTAAAAGCATAAGATGAGTACATATAAGTTCTAATATGTATTGTCACGCCCCAAAGGGTACCCTAAACGCGACAGTCCACCACACTCGATATTTAAACTTAAGTATGACATCCTTAGTCATCTCATAAGTTTACATATCGGGTGTAAGGTGTACTTACACAACTTTTAGGATCACACTTTGAATCGAGTAGTCTTAAGAAAGCATACATAGCATTAAGAATAGAAATCACAACAGATAAATAGTAAATTTTACAAAAACCAAGGGGGCGTACCCCTGCCAAAATAATGGGAGTCTACATCGTTTAGCTCCATGTTACAAATATCTGAGTCTACGTTAAAGAGATTTTCCTAGAAGTCCACGCCTATACTAGGTCCCGACTTCTTCAAAAGCTCCTTAATCCAATGATATACCTGCACAAGTGTCCTTTCGAAACAACCCAAAAATAGGGACACTGCAACAAAACTATTGGGGTATAAGCTAATTGCTTAGTGAGATTCATTTTCCAAATAACATACTCGATCAAGCTAAAAATATCTATACAAGCAAGTTATAATTAAGCAACCATATGAATGCACAAGCAAATGAGCAAGCAAGCATATGACTTTCCGGTAATCATATGTGAATGGATTTACGCCCTCCATTCGGGGTTTGGGGTAGTTCATAAGTCATGCAACTACAGTTCCAATGTTGGTCCATAAGACATGCAACCATAGTCCCAATCTTAAGTGGGGTGGTCCATAAGACATGCAACCACAATTTTAATGTTGGTCCATAAGTCATGCAACCATAGTTTTCATTATTTGAATGGGGTGGTCCATAAGTCATGCAACCCTAGTCCCCTTCATTAAAGACCCGCTGCCTCCCGATCATACTTTTGTTCCCACCAAAAGCATTCTCGTAATGCAATGTGACTCACTACGTGATATGCATGTACAATTTATTCATATAATCATGGCATATTAATTAGATAATTTTAGAAGTGATCATACAGATTTCAGACACTCCAAATCTATACTAGCTCATACAAGTTATTGCAACAAAGCTTGCCTCGATATACTTATCGTTCATTCATACAAGTTTAGATCATCATTCAATCACAATTTTATCTTTTCCTAAGTCTAATGCCACTACTACTACAAGCACATCCAAGAGCATAATTAATTGAGAAATGAACTCACTTGTCCATGTAGTGAAATCCACTAGTCGTAATAGTCCTCGGGGAGTGGTAACCCTTCCTCCAATTCACCTAAGTACAAAGAATACCCTCAATGAGTATTTCTCATAAGGTTCTAATAACTTAACTATTCTAACTACTAAGTTCGTCAATTTCCGCATAAGATAAAGTCCTAACTTTAAATGACCATATCTAACTCATTTTGACTCGGAATTGAGCATATAATATATCGATTTCTATCTACTTCGAAAGATCTATCTATTCCTAATATTATTTTCAAGTTTCGAAAATATTTAAGTCACCAAACAGAGAAACAGTTCTGGTCGTCCGAAGACTCCAATTCCGAAAAATACTTTTTGTGGATGTTTGTGATGTTTCTAGCATATAGTTCAACTACTCATGCAATATAGATGATTTCCTATCATGAATGATATGATATGAACTTGATGCATGCATGCTTTTGAAATTATTTACTAAAAGGAAAAATTAGAAACTTCTTACTTGTGTAACTCCATGATTATACACTTTCAAGAAAAACTAGTTTACTAACTTTGACTATCTCATTTGTTTTGAGGTTATTTCTTTAAGAAAAATCAATTTATCTTTATCTAAATTAAGTCTTTATTAAACCTATTACCCAAGCCTTCATTTCTACATAAAAACTTGCATTCTACACTTTGTAAATAGGTTTTCAAATAGGATTTGTCCAAAAATCCGAATTTAGAAAAATTCATTTTCAAGTTGATTCTCTTGAGGAAAAAGCATTTTATACTTAGAACTTTGTGTATTTATTTTACCTATACCCTAAGGACTCTATTTATTTAAGAAAATACCATATTTGAAGTTGGAAAACTAGTGTTTTCTAACCATCTATCCATTATTACGAATTTGGCCTACAAGATTTTCAACTCAAAATTTCTATTGGACTTCACCTCTTGTTTTAAACATTTCCTTTGGTAGAAACCCATTTAAACTTATGGAAAATATCATCAAACACCATCTATCACCTAAAGGCTTCATTTTTCTTGTAAAATACATGTTTTGAAGTTGATAAAAGGGTTTTCAAAATAGGCCTTTAAAACCATACGAATTTGACTTTGAGTATTTCAAACAAAAACTTTTCCTTTTTGGTTTCATTAACTCATCTACCTATAGATCTACATACTAGCAAGTTATTTACTCAAGACAAAAGCATTTATGACCATAAATGCACATAAACTCAACATAAAGATGAGATCTAGTATGTCTACATGAAGGTGAGTGGTAAAAATGATAGATCTACTACTTATGATGCATGATATGAAGTTTAAAAGCATGGACATGAAATTTTATGCTAGATCTCTACTCTACTCCACTCCTACATGCATGAACATGAAATATCTTCAACAAAAACTTGATCAAACACAAGATCTACTCTTGTGATGGCTTGATATTCATGTAGTAGCATTTTCTTTGTCCCTAGCAAGAGCTCATGGGGACTTTGAGTGAAAATACTCATGAATAATCTTGCCATTACAAGATTAAGTAGTGTAAAGGCTTAGGAATCATCACCTAAGGCTTGAAATAGATGAGGAATGGAGAAGAAAATTGAAGCTTGTGTGTGTGTGTGTGGTGTAAGGGAGGTCACGGCATTGAGAGAAAAGAAGAGAGGGTTTGAGAGCTTTTTGGACAATTGAACAAATGAAATGAAAAGTGAAGAGAGAGAAAAGTAAAGGGTTATTTATATTAGAGGAATTAGGGTTTGTGAGTGTTAAAAGAAAATATAAAACAATGCATTTTGGAGCCAAAATGGGAGGGTTTCACGCCTTCCAATGTAAGGAGTGAGAGAGGGATATATTTGATTTCATTTGAAATTTGAATTTATGTAATAATTGTATTAATTGTAATAATTTGTTAAGAGACAAAATTTCTTGGAAAAGGAAATGAATTGAGTGATTGAAAGGTTGTAAGAATAGGGTATGGGTATGTGTGTAGTAGGTTGTACTTGTGAATAGTAAGGAATAGTAGATAAGACATCTACTTTATCGTAGTAACGAAAATACGGGAAAAAGGCTATAATTGTAATTTTTATAGCCCGAAAAATTATAAAATATATATTTTTGAAATCCTTATAAAATTCCGGTTCTAACGAGTATTCCGGAATATTTTTCTGAGTTTCTAGTTCCGGGGCTCGCTTTTCCGTAATGAAGCTCGGGAAAGCTCGGAATAGAAAATTTTTCGAAATCAAAATTTTGTATGGTTCGAAATATACTATAAAACAATAATCCGCATTAATTTATCTTATAGAGGTTCTTTTATATAGAAATCTAAGAAAAGCCGGAATTAGGGTTTCTAGGTTATTGTACTAATCCTATTTAGGGTTTTGATTTCCGATTTACGGAGCTTGCTCAGTTACTAAGAAAACCGGGGTTTACATGTATAATAATCAAGACAAAATGAATGCAAAGCAAAATATAAGAGGGAAAACTGAAACAAAGGGAAAAAAATAATCCATCTCTAGTCTCTACAAGTATAGCCGATTGATTTGAAAACAAGTAAACGAAAAATCATCTCGATCAATTAATTCTAAGACATAAACAAAATAAATGAATCAGATCATCTAATCCACTTCTTTGATCAAATTCAATGAACTGTGATTCCATTAAACTAGGTCGACTAATTTCGACCATTTACTCCAAAGTTCCACTTAGTATTTATTATCATTAATCATGTGTTGTAATGCAAGATTGTAGCCCCTATGTCTTTATACTACCAAGTTTCCTAAGAATATAGTTAACTATCTTGTTACAAGGGATTAAAAACTTACCAAAAATAAACTTAGAAAACTCTGGAGTATTTCTAAATTGCACAAGATACTAATTTGGATTTAGACTTTATAAAACCAACTTGTACTTCACATATACTTCGCAATTGTAAGTTTGATTGTAACAATTGAATATGATAAGGAGAACTAGGTAAAACAATGGAAGGATATCGAACTATAATTGTCTTGTGCCATGTTTATAATGCACACTGTTGGATAAGATTCTTATTAATAAATTTTACTTTTCAATATTCTTATACCATCAAATATTAAAGGAAAAAGATTTAGGTTTTTTATAGTATTATGAAGAGAGTTTTATCATGTGAAGATATAGATTAGAATTTATTTATTTGCACAAATAAATGTATATTAATGTATACTATTAACTAGTCTAAAATAAGGCGTTATACAAAACAAATAAATGCAAATTAATGTATAATATTGACTAGTCTTAAATAGGGATTTCTTTCCTTTTTAGTCCACTAAAGCATGTATATATATCAATATCTACATATCAATAAAATAAGAAATTCATTTTTCTTCATAATTGATTTTTCTTCACATGGTATCAGAGCCCATAAACTTGAGATAATTCATTGTGTTTCTTCTTCTTCTTCAATAGATCCTATGTTTTGATTTCTGAAATTTGTTTTCTCATTTGGAGAATGGAATTATTGATTGATAATAGTCGACGAATTATAATGATTCAATTTCTCATTTCACTTTATCTTATTTTGATGTTCTGAATAATAATGTTGGTTCTTGGATAGTTGACTCAGGTGCTAGTGACCACATTATACCTTTTAAATCACTTCTTGTTAATCCTAAAACTTTGCCTGTCCCCATACACATTCATCTTCTAGATGGTACGTTGAAATCTATCAATCTCATTGGTTCAGTTCCTCTTATTGAAAATGATGTTATCAAATGTTTTTTACATCCTAAAATTTACTCATAATTTTTTGTCCATTCAAAAGGCTCTTCTTGGAAATCCTTATGTTGTTCTCATTGATCATACTTCTCTTGTTTTCAGGACTAGAAAACTAAAGAAATTATTGTCAAGGCTGAATCAAATAATAGACTATGTATCACGAAGTCTTCTGTCAATAAGAGTTTTATGTTTTTACATAATTATGCACATCATCAATCTTTGTCTTCTATCAATTTAACTTGTAGTAAAATGGATTTTTTGCACTTGTTTCATGCAAGACTAAGTCATACTTCATGTTATAAGCTTCAACATGTTGATATTTGTAAGTCCTTTGTTATCAAAGACTTTGTTTGTGAAGTTTGTAGTGAAGCTAAGGCTCATCATCTTTCTTTTGAATGGAGTGATAGTAGTTTTTCACTAGATTTCGTTTGTTGCACTTCGATATTTGGGGTCCTTATCATATATCTTCGATTTTTGGTGCAAAGTATTTTCTTACTATTCTTGATGATTATACTAGAAGTACTTAGACTTATTGACTTTATAATAAGTCTCAAGCATTAGCTATTATGTTCAAGTTTTTGCACTATGTTTTTAATTATTTTTCTACTATACCAAAGGTTATTTATACTGATAATGGAGCCAAGTTTCTTTCTCATGCATATCAAAGCCTTTTTGATAACATGGGAATTACACATCAGCCCACTATAGCTTATACACCTCAACAAAATGGGAGGGTTGAGCGTAAATATCGTCATTTACTTGACATGGCTAGAGCTCTACGTTTAAATGTCAATCTTCCAAAAGAGTTTTAGGGAGAGTGTGTTCTTATTGCAATTTACCTTATAAACCGAATGCCTATTTCCTCTCTTTATTGGAAAACACCTTATGAGCTTATGTTTGGTAAGCCAGCCTCTTATGATCATTTTTGTACAATGGATTGTTTATGTTTTGCTATTAAACCTTCACACATGAGAGATTAATTAGATAGTCGTGCTGATAGATGTATTTTCCTTGGTTATATTGCTGGGCAAAAGGGCTATAAATTGTACGATCTTCACATTAAAAGTATCCTTGTTAGTCATGATATAATTTTTCGTGAACAAATGTTTCCTTTTTTGTCTCCTTCTCCTTCTATTGGATATAATAAAATTTTTTCTGATTCTGATTCAACTACATCTCTTGTTCATGTCCTTACACCTGATGAAGATGTTTTTACTAATTTAGACATTAATCCTTTAATTTGTCTATTACTTCAACTAATGCTCCTTTTTCTGTTTTGAATGAACTTGATATTGACGTCTTTGTTCCTGAAACTGCTATTTCTATTGTCTCTGGTTTAGATGTGCGTAGGTCATCTAGGACACGTAAGGCTCCCAATTAGCTTCAAGACTTTGTTCATTTCATTCATATTAGTTTTACCTGTTCTGTTTTGTCCCATCATCCTTATCCTTTACTCTCCCTTAATGATTTTTCTTCTTACCCTTCAATTTATGTTGCCTTATTAGCACAAGTTTTAACTACTAAAGAACCACGTTGTTGTTTGCATGCATCACAAGATCCTAATTGGGTATTAGCTATGCATAAAGAACCGGAAGCTATAGAGCTTAATGACACATGGGTTATGACTGATTTGCCCTAAAGAAAATAAGAAATATGTTATAAGTGGGTTTTTAAGATAAAGTATGACACTGATGGTTCTATTGAACGCTATAAAGTACGTCTAGTTGCTAAGGGTTATACTCAAATAAAGGGAGAGGATTATCATGACACATTTTCACCTGTAACACATTTGGGGACTATTCAAATATTACTTACTGTAGCGGTTGCTAGAGGATGGTCTTTATATCAATTAGCTATTAACAATGCCTTTTTGCATGGTTTTCTTAATGAAGAAATTTACATGAAGCCGCTTGATGGATATACAAAAGCGTTTCATGGTCAAGTTTGTAGGCTCAAAAAATCTATTTGTGGCATTAAACAAGCTTTTACACAATGAAACATTGAGATTTGTCAATTTTTACTAAGATAAGGATTTGTTCAATCTCATGTAGATTATTCTCTCTTCACTAGGAAAATTGGGAATGAGTTTATTGTAGTTTTGTTGTATGTGGATGATCTAATTGTTACAAGAACTAGTTTGAATGCAATTTCCTTATTGAAATCACAACTTCATGATACTTTCACAATCAAGGATCTTGGCTTCGTTCACTTCTTTCTTGGGTTGGAATTATGTCGTACTTCTGTAGGATTGCTTGTTCATCAACGTAAGTTTCTTTTAGATTTATTGGTTGATGCTAGATTTTCGAGCTGTAAATCGGTTTCTTAACCATTGCCTACTAGTTGTAAACTAGATTCTGAAACTCTTTCTTCACCATCTAAATATGGAAGACCTATTAGACGACTTCTTTATCTTCCTATAACTCGTCTAGACATTTCCTATGCCATTCAAGTTCTTTCTCAGTTTATGTCTCGGCCTTGTTCTTTGCATTTGCAAGCTGTTAATCATGTCTTACGTTATCTTAAAGGTTCTCCCTCACTTAGTCTTTTTTGCTTCTAATTCTTTGGAATTACAAGCCTTCAAAGATGCTGATCGAGGGTTGTCTATGGTTGATCAACGCTCTTTAATAGCCATTGAGTCATGTTGGGTTATGGCCTTGGTTTCTTGGAAAACTAAGAAACAACACATTATTGGTATGTCTACCATAGAGGTAGAGTATCAGAGTCTTGTGCTACTTACAAAAGAGGTTTTATGGGTTTCTTATAATCTTCATGATCTTTATGTTACTCTTCTGATGCAGATGACGAACAACAACGTACGCCACTAGCTTTGAACCGTAAGCCGCCAACCTTTGACATTACACAGCCGACATTGAAACCAGCCTTTACTGCTGATGGTTTTATCTTTTGAGTTCTGAAACCACGTATGCTGGAATTAAAAACCAATCTTTATTATTGATGGTTTCATCTTTTGAGTTTTGAAACCACCTACATTAATTAAAGGATGCCAATTTTTTATTTCCAATGTTAATTGTCAGTCACACTATTTATTTTGTATTTAATGTATTTATTATTTTCCTTTTTAGATCTTACCTTTTAGAGTTCCTCATGTAATAGTATATATAGGCCTTTAGGCTTATCTTTGTTAATCAGAACATTTGATATACTTTAAAACCTTAATTGAAAATTGTTATCATAAAGTTTATATTTTTATTGCAAATCTTGTTTATCTACGCTTTACGTTACGTTAGGTGGTATCAGAGTGGGATGGCTACTGATGGCGATGGCGATAGTGATGCTCTTCATGACGGTGTTCAAGGGAGAGAAGCCCCTCAGGGGGACAAGGCCTTGCAATGATTGGAGCGACGTGTTTGTAATTCTATGATAGGAATTCCATCTTCATTAGATATTTCATCCGATACCACCATGCAAAAGCTATCCCTTTTAAGTCTTCGCGAGCATTGAAACTAGTCTTTATCACTAACGGTTTCATTTTTGAGCTCTAAAACTACCTACATTAATTAGAGGCTGCCAGTTTTTATTTCCAATGTTAATTATTAGTTACACTATTTATTTTGTATTTATTATTTGCCTTTTTATATCTTGGCTTTTAGAATTCCTCATGTAATAGTATATATAGGCATATATAAGCCTTTAGGCTTGTCTTTGTTAACCAGAACATTTGATATATTTTAAAACCCTAATTGAGAACATTTTCTCACAAAGTTTGCATTTGTATTGCAAATCTTGTTTATCTAAGCTCTATGGTGCTCCTCATCTTATTCCTTTAATGTGTGATAATAATATGCTATTTAGATTATTACAAATCATTGTTCGCACGGTAGGGCAAAACATATTGATGTTGATATTCAATTTATTTGAGATCATGTGGCAAGTGGTTTTTTGCAGCCTTATTATATTTCTGCTCATCATCAGCCTACTGATATGTTTATTAAGGTAATTTCGGTAGCTTGGCTTCATTTGTTTTTTTCCAAGTTGGACCTTGTTGTGGCTCTAACTTGAGAGGGGATTGTGAAGGTATAGATTATTTTTTATCTATTTGCACAAATAAATATAAATTAATTTATAATATTTACTAGTCTAAAATAGGATGTTATAGAAAACAAATAAATGTAAATTAATATATAATATTGACTAGTCTTAAATGGGATTTCATGCTTCATAAGCTAAGGATATGTGCATTAATTTGATATATAATACATATATATATTGGGACCACGGTTTAAAAGTATGCAGTCATACTAGGACAAAAGGAACCAGCTAAGTCATGCGTTGCTTGAACCCTCTGGCACGTTATTATTTTATGGGACCACGATCTAAAAGTATACATTCATACCTGGACCAATACTAGGACCTAAGGAACCAGCTAAGTCAAGCGTTGCTTGAGCCCTCTGCCACGTTATTATTTTATGGGGCCATATAATTTCATAATCTTCTTCATTAATATTTAAAACAATGTTATTATAATTGATTGTATTATAAAAATCTAAATGATATGGTAGTGCTTTTTAATCTATAATATCGAAGCGGTTAGTAAGGTTTGGTGTTTTACATATATAAATATATATATATAATTATAGTAAAGTAATTATTAAGATGGTATATTGAAAAAAAAAATGCAGTGAGAGATAGTTTATTTAATAGTTATGTGTGAAGGCAAATACCCATTTTATTGTTTTTATTTACAAAACCATACTTTTTTTCGTATAATCTCATAGATGTTCGATAGACGTAATAATTTTCATTTTATTTTAGCACCCATATTATTATGGATGCAATGTCTATTATTATACAACTGAGAAATTTTACTAAGAAGTCTAGTCAAGACTTAAATAATCATATGGTTAATATCATTTTAAATATAAGTAAATTACAATTATATTTCTAACAAACTACAAGTTAGAGACTATTATTTTAATTAAGTAAACAATACCTTTTAGATAAATTGAGTTTAAAGAAATTTATTTACATCACATTTAATTAGCCAGGTTGAGTTCGATCTTAAACACAAATTCAAACTTTAACACTATTCCTAGATACATGGGCGGGTCAATCCTGCTTGAAACTAGTGCACTGACCTAGAATTGTCCCAACATGACATAGGCCTATGTCTAACGATATCGTTATTTTAATTGGTTTTAGACTTAAGAATTAAAGAAAAAAATCTTTTTAATTACCAGATTGATATGGCAATAGCTTATCCAAGTGACACATAAGACTTCAATAACATTATGACAAGTAGTCATTTTCGTTGAGTTATATTTCTAAACCATGGAATTTCAGTAAAGGAGAACATGCAAACAAATGATTGCTTTACAAAATTATTTAATTTATCTACTATGTATTTAACTATACTTTAAATTGGTCACACCCTCGCTTTTTATTTATTTTGTGTGTTGGAATAAAGTTTGCTGCTCCTTTTTGTCGCTTTTGCATGTCTGATCGTTTCATAACACATGATGACAAAGTGAACAATTCAAATAATCTATCATTCTTCGTGCTGGTTTTTTTACTATTGAATATAAGCTTTGATGGGCGTTACAGCCAGAACAATACTCACAGAATAATGGTAATAAACTCAAATCCAAATGTAATATCATTTACACTATCTCTCTACAATTATATGGAGCAAAACCTAAGAGTTGGACGTCCATTATATGTGTAAAAATAGATATATAGTTGCATCATTTATTTTAAGCATTAATCTAATTTGTCCAATAGGATAAAAGGGTTAAGCGGAGAATTAAAAAAAATGAAAAATTCAACCCCATCTCCACTAAATCTGGTGAAAAAGAAAGAGGTTATAACCATAAAATTGCAACAACCATCTTTTAATTTATGATCAATTATGTAAAATTATCCATCAATAAAACTTTAAAGGATAATATATATCATATCAAAATTAAGAAAATTCTAAATCATGATCCTACAATTGAATACTTAATATATCATTTATTATATATATATATATTAATGGTTAAATGATTGACTGCATTATCTCATCAAGGATCTCAAAATTATTACTTAAACATTTTGTTATTATTCTAATCACACATGGGGTTAAGGTTGATTTGTATGGTGGTTGATTGAGTTCCGTCTTATCTAATGAACTACACATATATATATATATATGTGTGTGTGACTTGTCATTAGTCGAAAAGGTATGGTAGTATATCATTAAATAACGGATCATTTGGATAGGACATTTAGCAATTTAAATTTTAGATATAAAGTTTGAATATAGCAAAAACACTAATTGAAATTAATGTTTAATAACTTTCATTTTTAAGTATCAAATTTAAATAAGTAAAAGTTTAATTGGATTTGATGTTTTTAGCAACTTCCAAATTTTAAATGTCAAAATTGTATTATACTGTGCCTTTAATTTAAGTAGTTTGAAAAAAAAAAAAAAAAGAAGATAAAATTGATTATAAGGAATCAAAGATCTATCCCTTCTCTAATTGACTAGAACAGTCTGTAATTTTTATTCTTGAACATGACATGTCCTGAAAGCAAGGACTATAACAACAAGAAAATATTAAAGTTCAATGAAACCAGACGAAATTAGTTTTCTCCCAAGTATTAAGCAATCTTAAATTATATTGTCAGATTATTTTTCATTGCTTTTCATGTCCTTTTTTTTTCTTTTTTTTTTTAATCTAGATTTGAATCTTTCAGCTGTATTTACATTTTCTTGATTACCATTAATTATTTTCAAATGCTGTTATATATAATTAATCATTAAAATTATAATAAAATTGACTTGTGATATCTAAACATCTTGTTAATATAATAGAAAAACTCATTTGTAGGGTACTCTTTGATAACTAATAGTAAAAAAGGGAAGCCTCTTCTGTATTAAATAATGTAATAAACATGCACAAACTGCAATAGATTGGGCATGTTGCCTGCCAACGAATATTAAATATAAATTAATTATCACTTGTTACTCACTAATATTCCACATCCCTATCATTCGCCAAAAGGGATAAAGGTCGTGGACCCCTGGAAAGTGCTTCCCATGAAAATGAGGGATATACTTGCCACTTAAAAGAAAAAAAAAAAAAAGTACTACATACTAAGCGCGTTAGAGGCACTTAGGTTAACTGTAAAAAGTAAATTAACGTGTCCATTTATCCTTTTTAATTTCTATTTTAACACACCTGATTCTTGTATAGCATGTGTGTGTATAAAGGAAAAGAGCGATTATCAATCATATTTTACTATATGGTAGAAGCAGTATCACGTAGTTTTTATACAATTACCATTTATGTTTTAAACATATGTCTGTTTGGATTGGCTTTTTTTCGGCAGATACAGACACTTTTTCAAACTTTTTGCTAACAAATTATTTATCAAAAAATAGATATAGATAAAAAAAATTGACAGTTTTCATCAAAAGATCAAATAGAATAAAAAAGATAAAATTTAGATGCAAATCGGATATATTTACACATATCATTTTAAAAAAGATACAGATACAGATGAAATACAGACAATCCAAATAGACCCATAACTTGTTAATAAATAATAATACTTACATCTAGAGGTGTGCATGGTACGGTTCGATCTGGTTCGCCATCTGAACCGAACGTAACCTAATATTACGGTTCGATTTTTTTATAAAATCTAATATATTCATACGATTCAGTTTGCTAATTTTTTAAACTAAAAAAAATGATTTGGTACGATTTAGCATACAGTTTGAACCGTATACTAAAAAGAGATTTTTTGTTTTCTTCATTTTAATAAGAAAAAAAAAACTATGAGATGTGGTCGTAGATTTTAAGAGACGATGGATTCTATCAACTAGGAAACTACACATGCTGAATAATACAATTGTTTACATATATCATGATCTTACATAACTAAATCCAAATGAAAAAATAAGACTGAATTTGCACACATCTAATCCGAGTACCAATTAACAAGAAAATATCCATAGCGGACTGACCTAACCTGAAATAATGTGTAACTAAACTAGGCAAGGCAACTAATTAAAGAGCACAAGACTTACTTGATCATCAAACCAGCGGCGTCGTCTTAACCATGCAGTAATAACTAGAGCCATTAAAAATTCTAGGAGGGGTTAAGGTAATCGATGGCTTTCCCTGATCCCTTCACAACTCGCATCCGTGGAACTAAGGATCTAGCGACTATTTCTGGAAATTCACAAATGATGTTAAACATTTGCCTATTTAAAATTGTTGAGCCACTGCAAAATATACGACAACAAATGCATTAAATTCTCTGGATTGCTGAGGTAAGGAATGAACATGTTAGCACTGAATTTAGCCAAAATGAAGTTTGGCACGTTTCTTCATCCCTACATCAAAACATATTTGCGACTCGAATCCTGAGTCCATCTCTATATTACTTTGAGCATGAATCTAGATTTAGATAAACCTGATGAGAAATCTGCAATATTCCATGATCACTTGAAAGAATCAAGCAAGCACCATGAAAACAGCGAATGACTTGATAGTAATAGATCTAATGTATCAAATCATCAAAACTTGGCATTATAACCATTCCTCTATTTCATTTCACACTCTTGTTCCTTTTGGCGATATGAAGAAGCATTGGTCATCAGAATTCAGAGTCGCATTAAATGATAAAGCGTATATGAAAAGTGAAAAAGTTTCTTTCTTTCTACTCAATATCAAATCAATTCTTCCTCACTTCATTCTTCGTTATATTAAAAAAAGACCAACTGCATGAACAAACTACATGTGTCCCATTTCATGCAAAATTGTCAAAGAACTTAAAATCCAACAAACACCCATCATTTATTATTCAAATGAAAAAAAAGGAATTAATAATAAATAAAGAAAGTGAGAAACATAAAATATTGTTGGGAAAAGAGGTAAAGAACAAGAAAATTGCAGAAACTTGAACTGCCTTTTTTACTTAATGAATAAGAATAATGGGATGTGCCTGTATATAGGCATTACAAAATAAATCAGAAGCTAAGTTTACTCAACTACCAGCGTAATATTAGCAACAATACGCACTACTTTATTGACTAAAACAAACTCATAATTCTCGGAAACTACTAACAAACCAATATTTCTACCACAAAATCCGGTCAACTTTTGAATCACTTCTCAACACTCCCCCTTGATTCAAAGTTGCACACAAAGCAATCCTCTGAGGTAGCAGAACTTCTCCTTTGGTAAAGCCTTTGTAAGTATATCTGCCAACTGCTCATTGGTGCCACAATACTTCAAGATTATCTCCTCTTGAGCAACAAGGTCACGGATGAAATGATGACGTATTTCGATATGCTTTGTTCTGCTGTGAAATGATGGATTCTTTGTCATGAAGATTGTTGCTTTGTTGTCACAAAATATCTCAGTTGGCCCTTCTTGCTCATGTTGAAGCTCAGCCAACATTCTTCTTAGCCAAATGGCTTGACAGGCTGCTGAAGTTGATGCCACATACTCAGCTTCAGAAGTTGATAATGCCACTGTTGTTTGCAACTTTGAGCTCCAAGTGATTACTCCTGATCCCAGAGAGAAAACATTAGCTGAAATGCTCCGCCTATTATCCAGTGAGCCTGCCCAATCGCTGTCAGTGAATCCACACAATCTGAAATTGATATCTTTTGAGTACCATAATCCATACTCCATAGTTCCAGCAAGATAACGCAAAACTCTTTTTGCTGCCCCATAATGATCCTTTGAAGGTTGTTGCATAAACCTGGAAATAGCACCAACAGGAAATGCAATATCGGGTCGACTGTTTGTTAAATAAATCAAACCTCCAACCAAGCTTCTGAACCTCCGAGCATCTGCCATTTCTACTCCATTTTCTTGCTGCAATTTTTCATTAATATTCATTGGTGTGGCTGCAGGCTTACAATTAAGCATGCCAAATTTACTGAGGAGATCTCTGGCATATTTCCTTTGTGAAATAAATATTCCATCTTCAGCTTGATAGACTTCAATGCCAAGAAAATAATGCAATAAACCCATATCCGACATCTCAAATTCATTCATCATATGAGACTTGAACTCATTCACAAGAGAATTAGAAGAACTAGTGTATATGATATCATCAACGTAAAGACAAACAATGATGAAATCAGTTTTACTTTTCTTTTTCAGGTATAAAGTGGGCTCATTCTCACTTCTCATGTACCCAGTTTTCTGGAAATACCCATCAATTTTGCTATACCAGGCTCGTGGAGCTGCTTCAAACCGTACAACGCCTTCTTTAACTTATAGACCTTTGCTTCGTTGCCCTCCTTTACGAAACCTTCAGGCTGTGCTACGTACACCTCTTCTTGTAAATCTCCATTGAGAAATGCTGACTTGACATCAAATTGATAAACAGGCCATTGCATTTGTGCAGCCAATGCTAGAATAAGTCGCACTGTTTCAAATCGAGCTACCGGAGAGAAAGTTTCTTCGAAATCAACACCATATTGCTGCACATATCCTTTCGCCACCAGACGAGCTTTATGTTTTTGAATGCTCCCATCCGCAGCACATTTTGTCTTGAACACCCATTTTAAGCCAATTGCATTTTTACCTTCTGGTAAATCAGTCATCTCCCACGTTCCATTCTTTTCAATAGCATTCATCTCTTCCACCATTGCTTTCTGCCACTCTTCTTGTTCGGCTGCCTCTTCATAATGTATAGGATCTGAAACAGTAAGAGCAAACTGACAGATGCATATATATCAGTCAAAGATCTATACTTCCTTGGTGGTGTCTCCACTGAAGACTCTTCAAGAGCTGTAGAAGATGAAGAATCTCTACTTGGTGTTGTTGAAATTGATGCATTTGTTGACGTTGTAGATGAATCAGTGGCTGAACTTGTATGAACAGCTTCTTCTTTTCCATCTAAAGACACCCCAATAGACACAGGAATCTCTTGTTGCACTTGTTTTTCACCCCAGTCCCAGCATTTACATTCATCAAATATTATCTCTTCTAATTGAAATCTTTCCACTAAGAGGGTTATACAATCTATATGCTTTGGATTGGGTACAATAACCAATAAAAATGCATTTTTCAGATTTTTCATCAAGCTTTTGACGAAATTGAGAATTTATCAAAGCATAAGCAACACAACCAAAAACTCTTAAATGACTCACAGATGGTCTTCTTCCGTGCCAAGCTTCATAAGGGGTTGATTTAAAACTGCCCTTGTTGGTGAGAGATTCAACAAGTAAACGGATGCTGCTACAGCTTCTGCCCAAAATTGATCCGAGAGTCCCTTTGCTTTCAACATGCTTCTAGCCATCTCCACAACAGTTCGATTTTTTCGCTCAGCGACGCCGTTTTGCTCGGAGTGTAAGGAGTTGTTAGCTCCCTTTTGATGCCATTTTCTTCACAAAACAAATTAAATGCTTTGGATATGAATTCTCCACCTCTATCTGTGCGAAGAATTTTGATATGACTGATTTGTTTGTCAAAAATAAACCCAGCTCATGCGACTATAATCATCAGTAAATAGCAAGAAATAACGACTCCCACCCAAGGACTCAGTTTGCATTGGCCCACTTAAATCAGCATGAATTAATTCTAGACATTTGTAAGCTCATCAAGCTTTCCCAATAGGAAATGACTTCCTAGTTTGTTTCGCATGGATGCACCCATCACATAAATCAATAGAATAAATTCTAGGTAGTCCGTGAACCATACCTTTATCACTCAGTAGCTTTAGGCCCTTCATGTTGAGATGCCCGTACCTTAAGTGCCATAGCTCTGAATCATCCTTTGCATTTGCAGCAAGAGCAAAATTCTCCATGTTAGAGACATCCAATGGGAACATCTTGTTTGGAGTCATGCCAATATGGACCTGCTGGCCTGATTTTTTATTTGTAATGACACACTCATTGTCATCAAATAAAATAGAATATCTACCAACCATCAATTGCCCTACACTCAATAAATTGTAACCCAAATCAGGTATAAATTGAACATTATTCAATACTTTACCATGGTCAGAGTTGATTGCCATAGTGCCTTTTCCTTCAACTTGCATCTCCTTTTTATTACCTAGCTGAACCTTTATCTTGTGCGTCTCATCCAACTCTTGAAACAAAGATTTGGTACCAGTCATATGATTTGAACAACCATTGTCTACAAACCACAAATCACTTCGTTTATGGTTAGCATCAATGCATGCCATAAAAAGCTTGTTTTCTTCTTCATTTTCTACTGCAAAATTCATTTTCTTATCATTATACCAACAATCAGCTTTTATATGCCCGTATCTCCTGCAATGATAACACTGAATGCCACTCCTTCTGTTGCCCTGCTCGTTGAACGTCTGCCTATCATTGTTCCTTCCTCTACCATAGCCATTACCTCGAGCTCGACCGCGAAATCCTCTTCCTCTTCGACTACTAGTTTTTGAATGGTAATTTTCTTCATATTTGTTGGCTGTCTCCTTCACTTCAAATGCTTTCTCTTCATTCTTTTCAAGTTTCCTATTGATTCTTGACTCATGTGCTTGAAGAGATCCCATCAATTCGTCGACGGACAAAACTGATAGATCCTTAGATTCTTCTATAGCAGCTACCACACGGTCAAATTTTGAAGTCAAGCTTCTCAATATTTTGGCAACGATCGTCTCATCCGAAATTTGCTCACCGTAAGAGCGCATTTGACTGACTATTGCCATTGCTCTTGACAAAAAATCAGCAATTGATTCACCATTATCCATACACAAAGTCTCAAAGTCACGTCTCAATGCTTGCAATTTCACTACTATTACCTTTGAACCACCTTGAAACTCCTTCTGTAGAATTGACCATGCTTCATTTGATGTTGTTGCTGTAGCAATTCGAGAGAAAACAGTCTCATGAACTGCTTGCTAGAGAATGAACAATGCTTTGACATCCCTCCTCTTGGTTTCTCTCAGTCTTTCCTCCTCTTCTTGAGTGGGTTCTAGTATATCAACAAACCCATATTGAACCAAGTCCCACAGCTCCTGCGATCTGAGCATTGTCTTCACCTTGATACTCCACCACTCATACTTCTCACCATTGAAAATTGGTGTAAGTGGTTGAGAGGAAGAAAACCCAGCTCCTACCATCACTCTCTCGTTCATCACTCTTCTTACTCTCTCGTGTTTCACTCAAATACCCAATGTATCAAAACCTCACGTGTTTCACTCAAATATTCAATAGTCCCAAGCCTCACGTTGTTTGCCCAGTTGGGCTCTGATACCAAACTTGTTGGGAAAAGAGGTAAAGAACAAGAAAATTGCAAAAAATTTGAACTGCCTTTTTTACTTAATGAATAAGAATAATGGGATGTGCCTATATATAGGCATTACAAAATAAATCAGAAGGTAAGTTTACTCAACTACCAGCGTAATATTAGCAACAATACGTACTACTTTATTGACTAAAACAAACTCATAATTCTCGGAAACTACTAACAAACCAATATCTGTTCTACCCACAAGATCCGATCAACTTTTGAATCACTTCTCAACAAATATTACCAGACCAAGAACAAAATAATAATTATCAGCAACAACATCAATAGCAGCAAACTCTTCTTCAACAGCAACTCTAACTTTAATAGAGACTTTTCTCTTCCCACCAAGATCCATCACATTCCAACATCCACTAGACCTAGCAAAGGCACGACACTGAGTTCTACTGCTCGAGTTAAGAACTAGGTATTAGAGCTTAAGTGCATCTGTGCATACAGGAGACAGCAACTAAGCCATGATATAATGTAACAGAGTTAAAAACTATGATGTTTCTCAGTTGCTATGGAAAAGTTATGAGGAGAGGGAAATTTTGGCGTGAAAGGTGGAGATGCTGACATGGCGATATGAGAGCCATGAAAGAAACAAGAATCTGGATTCGACGATGACGAATCGGAGAGTCGGAGAGGGAAAGGATTGAAGGGTGAAGATGGTGATACTGAGTAGTAAGTATTGACGATGGTAATTGGTAGCATAGGTCTGTCTTTAACTTGTGTCTTTAGGGTTAGATGTTAAGTGTAATTTGTTATGTGGTCTTTGGAAATGTAGAACCAGATTATATATATAATCAAATGGTTCGGTTCGCAATGCCAAACCGCTAACCAAATATCATATTTCTAAACCAACCTATAACCGATCGATTAAAAAAAATTAAAATTTTGGTTTGATTCACGGTTTAGTCGGTATTTTATCCAACCCTACCTAACCCTACTACATCTTATTATATATGACATGTATTACTTGCTAGAATCTATATGATATCAATAAAACGCAATAGGATTCAAGTTGAAAAAAAAAAAGTAATTGTTTTCAGGTATCATTTTTTTTATTTTCTTACATGCATGCAAAACGGAAAAAAGAAAAAAAAAAAAAAACATAACCTCAAGTATTTAGAGACATCTATAGATTTTTTTCAGTGGATCATAGAAGCTATTACAACATGATCATATAAGGTTATTACAATGTGCTAACGCAAGCAATTAAACTTGATTTTAACAATGATGACTTGAATCGGATGCCATCAAATTATAAAATCATTGATACTGCCATCTATAGATTCATGATAATAATTAATTCCTATAACTACATTATAAATATTTTACCAAAAAAATAAGCAAAACTTGAATACTTTAACCAACAACAATTAATAAACTATTCAACTTCTAGCTAGGGTTCCAATTCAAGTCCTTTCACATTATTGCTATTTGATGATGATCTTCTTTCAATTGTTGCAATTGATGTCCCTCACCAGCATGGGTCCCACTGTCACTCATACTCCTTTTGACAACTCCTAGGTTCATTAAAGCCTCCTCACCCCAATCCCAAAGATGTAGTACAATGTATGCCCCAATCCCACCAATAAAACCATACGCAATGGAATAGGTCATCGGCGTCAAAATCAACGTCACAAATGCTGGAATCGCCTGCCTCATATCATTCCACTCAATATCCACAACCGATCTCATCACCAGCACCCCCATCAGCACCAGCGGCGGCCCCACCGCCCACGCCGGGATCGACGCCAATAGAGGGGTAATAAAAAAAGCCAAGAAAAAATACCCCGCTGCAGTCAGCGCGGTTAATCCAGTCCTTCCACCTTCCCTGATCCCCGTTGACGACTCGATGAAAGCCGTAACCGGGGAGGTCCCTAGTAGGGAGCCAATGACGATGGACGCCGCATCCGACATGAAGGCAAAATACTGCCCCTCGAAATTACCGTTTTGGTCAGTGAAACCTGCGAAACGTGCCATGGAGTACAGTGTACCTGTCGCGTCCAATATGTCCACGTAAAGGAACGTCACTAGAGCTTCCCAAAAATGACCTTTACCTATATCCTTAAAACTCAACGCCCCAGCTGTGCTTTTTATCACGTGCACGTCCACCACCTTCTTGAAATAATTATAAGTCTCGTCCCCAGCCACGGTGTTGGGGAAGGCCGTGACGGCGGTGTTTCGAAACCACGACACCGCCGTCACGAACACTATCCCGTATATCATCGCCCCTTTTATGTTCTTCACTAAGCAGTACGCAATTACGACGAACCCCAGGATGCCGAGCCACAACGTGGGGCTCTTCATTCTGTTCTTGAGGCAGTATATGCCGTCCGAAACCGTCCCGCCCTGGAGCAAACTGACCGTCCCGTTGACCGCCGTGATCACGGGTGCGAGCGAAACTCGAGAGGACTGCGGGCATCCCCCGAGAGTGATCAGGGTGGAGGAAGAGTACCCGATCAGACCAATCCCTTCACTGTTCTGTAAACCGATGAACGCGAGGAAAAGACCTATACCGGCTGTGGCACTGATGCGGACCGGTTTAGGTATTAACTTGGCAAGTTGGGCTCGGAAACCGATGGCTGAAATGAACAAAAACAGCAGGCCTTCGATGAGAACTGCTGCTAGTGCGCTCTGGTATGAAACATTACCCTGCCCATGAAAGCCGACAACTGTGTACGCAAAGTACGCGTTAGTTCCCATCCCTGGCGCTACCGCTAGAGGTAAATTGGCAAAAGTACCCATGATCACGCACCCTATCAGCGACGACGCAACCGTTGCTACGATAAGATCTTTCCGGACCTTCTCTACACACGCAGCGTAACCGGGATTGACTGGGTTGAATTTGCACGAAGCATCGGGCTGGATCAGCTGGAGTCCCGATTCGCTGCAGCTGGACGCGTCCCGGGTCGGGTCTGAACAGAGTGGGATGCAGTCAGATACGGAGCATGTGCCGCCGGAGTCAGAGAGGATGGAAGCGTTGACCACTAGGATGTAGGCCATAGTGAGAAAGGTGGCGGTACCAGCTCGGAGCTCCGTGGTGAAGGTGGAGCCCCGGTCCGAGAGCTTGAAATATTTTCCTACCCGGGTGGATGCAACATAATTGTTTAGGCGAGAGAGGGTGGAGGTGGGGCAGGATCCCGTGCCCCGGGGGAGACCGGGCGGGGAGGAATTATTAGCATCCTCCATGACCATGGGAGGATTGAAGTGAAGTGGTGACGGGATGGGACGAAAAAGTTTTTGGTAATGTAGTGTTCGAAGATTTTTACGTTAAGGACGAGAGAGAGAGAGGAGTATTGTGTTTGTATGTGTGGTATTTTTCTTTTTGATGAGTTTGAATGTGTTTTGAGCGGACGCATATGGCCGAGCTATCGATTCGTTCACTCACTTTCACGGTAATTGCTATTCAATTATGTCCATTCACTTTGCTTATTGGAATAAAAGAAAAATAGAATTTTATGTTCAAATAAGTAATTATTAGAATAAAAAATAAAATATTTATAATACTTCCTAGTATTAGTGTTATTTTTAAGATAAGATATTTATGGCAAAGTTAAAAATTAGACAATTGATGAATAACTATTAATGTCAAGTGAACGGACTGTTATAGTTTTATTCTCTATGTATGACTATTATAGTGTTCACTTATATTTTAAGACCTGTAATAGCCATTGAGTAATGAATAGTTATTACTAGAAATATTGAATAGCCACAAAAATTGTAATTCAGCAAATATTATGTTTCTTTCAGTTCTAAAATACCCCCACTAAAATTAACAAATGACACTAGAAATTCTTGAGGAAACATAATTTATTTAGGAAAAATATTTTTTGCAGAGAAATCAATATGATTTTGATTTGAAGTTAATGTTTAGATTTGCTAAAAAAGGTTGTTGCTTTTTTCCCTGTTATGAGAGTGTTATGTTGTTTTGGTCATTTTATTTCTTATTCATAGTTCATTCATCATTCAAATGCATCTAAGTAAATAGGGTAATGGCAATTCAATTACAACAAAGTGAACAACGTAATACGTATTCGAACTTTATTATAACTTTATTCCATTACTCTATAATAATGACTTATTACAATTTTATTCCATTACAACCAAGTGAATAGGCTATATATATTGGGGGAAGGCAAAGTTAATGGAAGAGGAGTGATGAAAGTGGGTTTTGATATTGAGAGCAAGGTGGTAAAGATTCTTTTAATTTTTTTAGGATCTTTTTATTTGTATGTGAAAGTATTCTGGGTTATGATTTCTTATGTGGCTTAAATAAGATATAACCCTTTATTTAGCAAGTATATTGATTGTATTTATTTAGTTGTCCTTCTTTAATGCAACTTTCCTATCATGTTCATATTTTGTACATTTACTTGTAATGTAGCTTTGAAATATTGATAGAAATTGAAGGAAATTTATGCTAGGATACGTAACAACTAAAATGAAAGTTAAAAAAGGAAAAAGAAAAATGTTAGAAATGGATAGGAATCTACATGGAGCTTCTATTGTGCCATCGATGGTATTATCCAGTCAACTATCTAGCCATTAAAATAAATATAGTAATTGAAATATTAATTATTTTAGTAATTCGATCATAATTATATATGGCATGAGCCATTGGATAGTGATGAAACCGGTACTGTCAAAATTAGTGATGTAACCATAGAATTTCCAAAATCTATAAATCTCCACTCATTTCTCTCCATTTTTTGTGCATAAACTATATTTTAGTAACTAAAATGAAAGTAAAAAAAAAAAGATATAAATGGAAAGAAATTTGTGGAAGCATTTAATTTTTAATGCCCATTTGTTTCTCTCAATTTTTAGAAAGAAATGACTAGAAATCAATAAAATTATGGAAATACCATTAAAAATGAAGCTAAAGATACAATAGCAATTAATATTTTAGTCTATCTACAATAATATTTATTTTATTTCCTTTCATTTCTATCTTAACAATAAAAAAATGGAACCAATTTACCTTTTAATTAATCTCTTTTCTTTTTTTTTCCCCCTTTTCACTCATTTCTATTAATTTCTGCTCATTTCCATTTTATATAAGATTACCAAACATAAGGTAAATATATAGGTCACTCCTCAAGATCCAACTAATCTTATATATTGTCACTGGTTCCAATCCGATAGAGGTTACATAGAGTAAATGGACTAGCTCATGCGAGTAATGGGCCTACAAAATAGAAGATGTTTATTGACATACAAATCTTAAGCTCTACCTGGCCACTTTGGTCCTTAAGTTAATAGGCATATTAATTCAAATATAATCAATGAGTATGAGGAAGAGAGTCTAAGTGATACTACCATTCTCATGGAGTGGGAGGAGGTAATTATAGCAAGTAGATTCTTGATAGTTGAGCACATCTTGGGATCGTGGGCGATTAGACTGTTAGTGATGGTTATGGTGGACATGGGTAAGCTCACTAAAGTAAGTAGAGTTATGCTAAGAGAAAGTGAGTTGGATTCCATCAAGATATTATTAGGGTCACTCAATATTTCAAGCCAAGGTGAGGGTAATTTAATGAGACTTTGGGCTCCATTATTAGAGATGGGCAATAGTTAGACTGATTAGCCTATGCAGCTAATGGGATGGGATGGGTTTGGGAGGCCTGTATAAATAACTAAACGAACTTATTGATTATTGGGGGGGAAGGGGGAAGGGGAGGGGAGGAGAGGGTGGGTGGGGGTGGAAAAAAGCTTATTGAAGGATACAAATAAGTTCACAAAACCAATATATACAAGTGAATTAAATGAAGAGGTCAACATCTAATTTTCCGATTATTACGAATATTTTTTTAACAATATATGTTACACCCCCCATAGGGTATCCTAGTAGTATTCATGTAACATGTAACAAACTGAAGTCATAGAAATTTATTTTATTCCGTCGAAGGCTTTCAGAAAGGTACATATACATAGGACTACTAGAATACACTATGGTGTAGATAGTTAAAATAGGATCAAGGGTTGTTTGGAACAAGAAAAATATTGCATACATACAAGTCATATATAAGAATAACTTCATAAAAGTATTTGATCATTACACATATCTTTACAACCTTAGTCTTCAAAAGACCTCAACATTACTATAAGGACCTGACTTACCCTACAAAAGCAAGTCATATCCCCCGATTATGTATAATACTTCAAGTATTACATGCACAGGCCTCCTAAAAGGATTTGTTTATTGTGAACATTGCTACTAAATTTAAATTCATGAAATCATAAAATTAATTTCTTTAAGCGACTAGATTTACCTACAGAAAATCAACTTTATAAAAACGTAACATATTCTACTCTCATGAGTAGATCAACTTCCAAGATCAAAACCATACCATCAGGTATCTCCAATACCTTTCATGATGGTAGACAAGCTTTAAAGCTTAATTTACAAATCTCGAGCTCCACTAGGCCCTCAAAAGAAAATACAACCTTTATAAATAAATCTAGCTCTTAAATAGATAAATGAAAGAAAACAAAACCATTCACCGATCCTAATCCACTCTACTCTTCCTTTCATTTATTTAGGATCGCTCATACCTGGATCATTCATAATTATCACGCACATCATCATTATCACATTATCATCCTCATCACCAATCATCAACACCTGGAAAATTGACGACGACGACAACAACAATAATAATGAGCTAAAGCTCAATACACAATGACACAAGCACACATGGAGTGACACACGAGCTTAACTAATTGTCTTTACTTTAAGTTAAACAAATCAATATTGGTGTACTCATACTCCGAATCAAACCTCTAGGAATCTGGGGGTCTTGAGTAACTACAGCTGCTCAGGGGGTTGATATAAGTAGTATGAATACTTATATCTCTGATATAACTTTACAAGAAAAGGTAATCTCATCTAGGGTTTACAGTCGTTACTCAACTTCACTTAACTTAATTCATAATATCATATAGTTTAATCATCCCAATAAAACGTAAACTAAATCATATTATATCATTTTAAGAATAAGAAAATGTTATACCGATACTATATACCCTATCAATTACCTGCTAAGCCACCTATGAATGTTATTACATTGTAATGGTGGTGGCCTAAGCACCTAAACTACCATGCTTCGCTCGGGACAAAGTCACCACTCCCCGGATGGGATTCAATGGCACACACACAACCAACGCTTACCAATTATTAAGCCATCTTTAAGTTTTAATTCGTTTTATTATATCTATCCTAGCATACAATTCACAAGTTACTGCGTACCTTATTAATTCGAAATCCAAACAAAAATCGAAGGTAAGCCAGAATCCATCTCAAGGGATAAACCAAGTATCCATATATATGTTCAATAATTAAACTCACATAAGCAATTTAATTAATCATCCACTTATATCAAACTCATTTCATTACCCTATTTGATCAGACACTAAAGAGGATCTCCATCATGACTACGAAAATCATCCCGCCAAGATACAAATAGTTGTCCTTTGTCTGTCAAAATATTTCTTTCCACTTTATTTATGGTCCTTTATTACAAAAGCATCACCAAAACATTCATATTAAAAAGTACTTATATTATTGAACAAACAAACATTTGAAACAATGAATTCCCTATATTATTCATAGATTATCCTAACATATTAATCTAAGCTAATTATTTGCTATTAAGCCTTTTATAACTTAATCATAGCCAAGTTGATTAAACTTAATCAATTTAATTCATTATAATTCATTAAATTAAACCAAACTTAAGTTCTTTACATAATTTCATGTTTGATAATTCATTTTTACTTTATATTTTCATAGGATTTTGAGCTTAATTTGTTAAAAAATTTTGATAAAACTCTGCAAAAATTATGTTTCTGATAAAAAAAAAATTGTTGTTTTGAAGCTTTTAGAACCAAATAAAGAGTAATCAAGTGTTTTAATTCAGATATAGATAAAAAAACAACAAATAAAGTTAAGAATACAAAAGTCGAGCCCTGTAAAGACACAGCCGATGCCAAACATAGAAAGAATACAGCAAAAATTAGTCTATCGAGCCTCAAGTGCGAGCCCTCGACATGACCCTCGACTTCAGTTGAAGCGATCGAGCATCATTTTGAAAAAATAAATTGTCTAGCCTCAAAACTCGACCCTTGACAATTGTGTTGACAGATCAATTCTTCATTAGAATTACCTTGAGCCTCAACAATTTGACCCTTGCCTCTCTCAATTTTACCCTCGATAGAGCAATGGATAAAAACTCACAGTTTACTTGAGAATTTTCTCAAGTCGAGCTTGATCTTGCTAAATACAAGCCTCGACTAACAGAGCACGCGACCCTCAATGAGTATTTTCACAGCTCATTTGCGTGCATGAAAAGTTATCAAATTCCGTTAGAAAGGATCTATCGAATTTGCCATGTGCCAAATAAAGATGGCCATGCTTTCTGTACCTAGTAGTCTATATATAAACATACAAGCATGCATTATAAAGTATGTATCAACAATGTAAATCAGTATTAACGTAGAGTAGATTTTTAAAGGATTTTTGGGTAAAAAAATTTCCATTTCTTTTTACTTGAAAATTTCTTCTGTTTTCTAGGTAAAATCAATTTAAACTAATATTTGTAATTTCTATGAATTTCTGAGCAATTAATTGATTAACCTTTTGAATTTATTTTATTTCTTCTAATTTGTGCTTATTTTGATAAATCCATGGAGAAATAAACTCCTACAGCTTAGGGATTACGAATCCAATTCCTGATTTCAAATATGCTTTCAAGTAAATTTGATTAGGTGTTTGTAATTAGTAAGTTGAATTTAACTTGTGGTTTTTAAAGGAATGGTGCATTCTTTTATATCAATGATTGATTTCAATTGAATAGATCGAGAGATCATTCAATTAAATAGATCTGTGGTTGCTAATGGAGTCGATCCTAACTACTTCTTGTCAAGAAATGGGTGAAGACTTTCTATCACTTGTTTTAAAAATTCATTAAGTCGTCTTTTCAAAATAATGGATTCCTATTCTTTATGCAGGTCTAATTGAAACTTCAGATTACTGGTTTTAGTTAGATTTATAACTACTAACTTCGAGAGAAGCTTTAGTTTAAATTAGAGAATCCTGTGCTAAAAACACACCATTTCAAACAGCTTTTAAGAAGTTATTATTCTTAAAGAAATCATTCTGATAAGGAATTGAAGTAATCTTGAGCTACTATTTCATAAAAGTTACAGGCTTATTTCCCATTTTGCCCATTAACATTTGTGAATATTTTTAACTTAGTATAGTTTATTTTTCCTTTACGATTTTCTAAAATCTTTCTTTGGCTAGACAA